>RJWH01004261.1:0-114416 GCA_004363575.1 Solenodon paradoxus | reverse complement strand
AAAAAAAAAAAATCCCTCCAGGAGTCCTAGAAGGTTAATGAATGTATTAATTTCCTGTGGGTAAATCACTTGTGCAATCAAAACAACACTTAGAATATTCTAACACACTCAGAATTGGGATGCAGGTCCCAGTTGTGACGCAAGTGGGCAGCTGAAGTCAGGCATGAGAGGTCTGTTGCTTCTCCCAGAAATCTGGCCACACTTGGGAGGAGACTGTAACTGGGTTATGGGGATTGTGCCAGTTTGGGGGCCCTGCTGAGGTCACCTAGTTTTCTACTACCAGAGGCCTGTTTCAACCCTGCCAATGTACCAAGGCTATAACCCACTGACTGGGGAGCCTGTCCAGGAGTCAGGGATTCTCACTTTAGACCCCCAGAAAGAATCACCTGCAGAGGACAGACAGGGCTGTCCCTTAGGCGTGGGACCCTGGCATATGTCGTTTTCAGGTTTCCATCTATACAAGCAATTTGAACTGCTTAAAACCAGTAACCCAGTCTCACATAATCCTGTCCCAAAATACCACATCGCAAATGAAAATCAAAACCCACAATGAAATATCAGCTCATCTCTGTGAGAATGGTTATCATCAAAAAGACAAGATTTAATAAGCGTTAGCCAGGGTGCATGGAAAAGGCAACCCTTGTATCCTGTGATAGGAATGTAGATTGATGCAGCCGCTAAGGAAAACAATAGGGAAGTTCTTAAAAAATGAAAGAGAAATACTATAGGATCCACCAGATATCCCAACTCTGGGGCTATCTCCAAAGGAGTTGAAATCAGGATCTCAAAGAGATATTCCTACATGTATTATTCACATAGCCAAGACATGGAAATAACCTAAGTGTCCATCAGAAGATGAATGGATAAAGAAGAAGTGGTGTATACAATTTTGCATTGTTTAGCAACATTTTGATCAATGATGGACCACAACAGGCTGATGGTCCCATCCAGGTTTGTGTCAATACATTCTGTGACATTCATGCAATAATGAAACCACCTAATGATGCATTTCTCAAAATATAACCCCATCGTTAAACAACACATGACTGTATATGCATGGAATATTATTCAGACATGAGAAAGAAGGAAATCCTGTCATTTACAATATGAATGTAACCTGAGGGCATTATACTAAGTGAAATGAGTCAGACAGAGGAAGGCAAATTCTGTTCTCTATCACATAAATGCAGAATCGGAAAATGCCAAACTCAGAAACAGAAAGTAGAGTGGTGGGGCTGAGGGCAGGGAAAATGGGAAGATGCTGGTCAACGGGTGCAAACTTCCAGGTGAAGATGAATATATTTTAGGACTCTGAAGTATAGTACAGTGATTATGTTGAATAATTACGCGTTATTTACTTGAAAGTTGCTAAGAGAATAGATCTTAAATGTTCTCAACAAAAATCGAATAGTAATAGCGTGACACGATGAAGATGTTAGGTAGCTCTACAACAGTAATCATTTTTGCAATATCTAAATGCATCAAGTCAATATGTTATATACCTTAAACTTACACAATGTTATACATCAATTATATCTTAATAAAGCTGGAAAATGAAAACCACACCATCCCAGTGGGCTGCCCCCCTCCACCCCAGAACCAGGGTCCCCAGGATCCCAGATGATCCTATAGATGGGAATCCCAGATATCCTTGGGGCATCTGGTCTCCCCAACGGGTGTGGGTTTGCGGAGGGCAGTGGATAGAAGGTTGGAAGGATTCCCAAAGGAAAGAAATGGGATTCAGGGCCCATGTAGTTCCCTTTGCAAATTTTGCTCTTCCTGCTCAGATAGCACTGCTGGCCCCGCTGCTCCAAACATTAGAAAGAGATTAAAATTTTTTTTCAGGTAGTATAACGTTCTGGATCTGTTCAAGGGCCCCTCTTGCACACATCTAAGAGAGGTACTGCTGATAGCTTTCCCTAGGAGAACCATAGTGGGCGAAACTATTCCTGACTCAGTGGGTAAGGCCAGTAACCATGTAGCTGGTCTTTATCCTGATGTCCCTCCCACACTGCACCTACTCTGGAGCCCAGGAGGCTCACCCCTGGGGTGTGCAACCGGACTCCTTTGGTTAGTAGCAGGCACAGACTCGCCATCAGAGAGTGAGAGCAGAGATAGGTCACCCGGCTTCTCCCCTGCCAGGCCTCAGTCTGAAGGGCACCACACTCTTTTCCTAAGGCTGCAGCCCTTCCCAGAAACCCCTCGACCCCCTTGCCTTGCTGGTCTGGAGGTGGTAAAGGCTTCTCCCAGTGGCCAGCCCCCGATGCTACCCAATCCCTTACTGGTTTCCTTTCATCCTGCTCACATTCTTGTCAGTGAGCCTTCATTTAACTCTAACCCTGACTGACTGCCAAATCTAAGACTTAGAAGTTGTTTTGTTTCCTCTTAAGTCCCTCGTCACTAGACCTCCTAACAGTCAGAGTCTCCTCGTGTCTGTTCCAGGGTTTCTGAGAGATTCAAGGCAGCTCTCTGCTAAATGCTGGGGACAAGGATAAGACCCTGCTCACCGTCGCTTCAAGTCTGGTAGAAGGTGGGGGAAGAAAGATGGACATGTGCTCAGTGACTCAAGGCACCAGGAAAGGACATAGTGTTCAGGAAGGGGAGGTGTGAGCAGTGAACTATCGGACAGAAGGACTAGGTTTTCATGGGAAGCGGTCACCTGAGGACTAGCCTTGAGAAAGCATTGATTTTGTCAGGTGGAAAGATAGGATTCCTTCATGGAAGATGCTGGGAAGGTGGAGCCTGAAGAAGTCTCTGAATACAGTCTGTGGGGCACGAGGAGCCAGACTCTGGGCAGTAAGGAGCAACAATGGGGTTTTGTTTTTTGTTCGAAAGGAAAATTGCAGGCAGGAATGAAGGTGAGCAGAGACAGGCAGGCAGGAAGAAAGAAGAGGAAGAAATACTTTCATTTGTTTATCTTGGTTGTTCCGCCCAACCCTGGGACATGAACCCAGGTGCCTGGGATGCACGTGGACTGTGCGTGGCTGCACCAGGGGCCGCCCGGCAGTGGTTTTTGAGGACAGCAGAAGTGAGAGGAGATTTAAAGAACAGCTTCCTGGATCACAGATAGGATATTGTTGCATAATCTAAGCAGTATAAATTGAGTTGACTCCCACATTTACTTAAAAGCCCTATAAAATTACCAAAGAAAAAGTGCCAATAGTCTCTCTTTTCTGCAGTTCATGAAAATCGGTAACAAAACCATGAACAAACCTAGGTTAAGACTATTTTTTGGAGACTGTGATTTTTAAACACTTTTGTCTTTTCTATTTCCAGAGGGAGAATAACTGGAAAAAGACATCCTCAAGGGCCTGTGCCCTTCACCCCAAATTCTAAGGCTATTTTGATCCTTGATCAAAGATGTCCACGTTCAACAGAAACAGCAGATATTGACTGTATGAAGCAGGGACTGCTTCCAAAGCTATAAATTCCCGAGACCCTTGGGCAAGAGAAAGCAATTAGGAGTCGTGCGGAGCGCAGAGGGAGGTGGGGAGGTGCTGGCGGCTGTAGTAGAGAAGAATTCAGACCCCACTTCATCAGAACCGCCAACATTTTCCCATTTGTGGCTCCCCCGTGGTGCAATGTGAAAGCTCTCTGATGGGAAGTAGTGGTTTCTGCCAACCCGGGAGCTCCCTCATCACCCAGGGGTGGGGACAGGAGGACACCAGTCATCCGGGTTGTCATGAGAAGAGACACACACCAACCCCAAACAGAGGGCTCTCTGAGCAGCTAGCCAGCTGGTCTTCGTGGGACTCGCATCACAGCCTCTTCATCACGTGGGAGATTAACTTTCCACAGCCCACTGGCTCAAGTCTTGAAAATTCCAGAATCTGGGACCAGAGTAGCTAGCAGGGAATTAAAAGCTCCATAATATTTAGTCAAGCTCCCCATCCCCACCCCGACCCTAGTTTATGGATGGGAAAGCATTGCCCAAGCTTCCTTCAGCGCTACCTCTCCTCAGTGACTAATCGTCAAGCCTTCACCACACCCCGTACGCCCCATGCCGGGTACTGTGTAGAGGGCACCACATGATAATTCTGGAAGATGATCAACATACTCTCAGGGAAACAAAACACTTAGCAACTGAAGATCAGAGAGGGCACCCAACTCTCCTAAGATCACACAACTGCTGCCTGCTGGGCTGAGATCTGAGTCTTGCTTGAATGTCCACATCTCTTCCACTCAGTGATATGCGGGCTTCAGGTCGCATCAGCTGTCAGCTCAGGACAGCAGGTTTCTAGTCAGTCCCTTGCTCTAGGAGCTGACAAAACTATATTGCATCTAGCACAAACCCCATCTTTTGGGGGGTCCTTTGCCCACACTGAGGACAGTTAAATAAATAACACAGGGTATGGGACGCCTCCAAGCACACAGATAAATCCTCAGCCTTGGCCTCCAAGGTATTGTCATTCTGTAGCTTCTGAATGCCATAGACCTCCTCCGCCCGGGGTCAGACCGTTGCCAGCAATCAGTCTCGACTCTGCACCAACCAGGTGGGCCTCCATTCCACATGCACACAGGTGAAAGATCAAGTAGCCAGGAGGACCCCTGTTCCTGCCTTCCCTTCCCCGGCATCTGGGATCCCCTCCTCCTCCCTCAAGACGCTAGATATTCTGTCAGATCACAGATTTTTTCCTCTGACCTAGCGTTACTCATTCTCCTTCTCTGGACCCCCAGGCCAGGAGCTTCATTCTCCAAACCTGAGGCCTATCTTAACAGGACAGGCAGGAGAACATTGCTGCCCAAGGCAAGACAGAAGTTTGACAGCGTGAGCATCAGAGTGGCTGTGTGCAGCCTGCTCTGGAGACCTGGGTAAATGACTTGACCTCAGAGTCTGTGCCTCTAACCACAGGAGGCTGTTATCATGGAGAAACGAAATAACACATGTGAGGGAACTTTGGTCCAGGGCAGGGACCCAAACTTCAAATTCCTGTTTCCTTCCATATGTGTCTTGAAGGAATGCAAGGAGGATTGAATGAAATTATAAAGTACCCAACTCAATCCCCGGCGCCAGCAGACTCTCAATAAACCTCCTTCCCTTCTCTCCAGCACCTCATCTTTTGTTTTTGTTTTAAGTCAATATGGCAAAACTATTTGCCAAAGAATGCCAGCCTGTCTCCAAGACTGGGTGGGAATGGGTGGGGTGGGTGTGAGCTAGGAAGGTCAAGGCCAGGCTCCCTAGGGCTGCCGGCCAGCTGGGATTCTTTCCTGCTGGATTGGCCTGGCCCTGACACAGTCAAGTGCAAAACGTTTAGCAGATGGCCATGGGGTCCCCAAGCCTCCAGCCCATTTCCATCTCTGCCATCCTCTGAGAAGCCTCCCAAACCTCCCTCTACTCCTCGAGCTGCGTTTTAACTAAAGCCCATTTGTCAGTTCAATAACCTTGTACTCTGACTAAAAATAAAGCCAGGGCAGCAGATTCCTGAGAAAGGGATCTCAGGTTAGAGGGCACATTCCTCCTTTCCTGGCTCGATCTGGGCTCCCAGGGGATAGAGCAAGGCTGGGAGTCTCCATCAAAGTTCTTGTGTCTGGATGGAGCCCCAGGGGGCCTGGAGGGGCCATATCCCATGGATAAATGGCAAAGCCTTGACCCCTTTCTGGAAGCTGGCTCTATCTATGGCTTGTTTCCATCCCCCCCGCAGACGGCTTTGACAAAGGCCTTTTTGCCTTTTCCCAGTCTCTCCTACAACATGAAACCATTGACTGATATCAAAATGGTCACCTCACTGGGGCCTTCATCATTTTTCAATTTTCTAAGTAGCTGCCTCTAGCACGTTGTATGACAGAGAAGGACAGTGGCTATATGGGGACATCCAGGCAGGTGTCTGTTGAGCCCTAAGGCTTTTCATTGACCAATTCCAATTGCTCACAGCCAGGCCCACTTTAACTGCTAACAGCCTTCTTCCAGAAGGCAGCTGACCCCTCAGGGAGTTAAGCGCACACATCTGGGAGATGAATGGACATAGTTTGAGTCCTGACTCCAACACTTAGGTCATCTTGGGGAACTTAAGCTTTGGCCTCAATTTTGTCATCTGCAAAATGGGGACTAAAAAGTAAAGGGATGGGAAACATCCCATGGGATGACATGAGGGTTAGAGGAGACACTACACGCAAGGTACTTAGCTTGGCACCTGGCCCAGTGAAAATCAAAGTTTTCAGTGTAATTGCTAATATTCTTACTAAGTTATCTTCTCTGAGCAACAATGAGGAAGCACATCTTTCCCTTCTTGGATTGCAGTTAGGTAGTTACTCTTTGAGTCAAAAGGGATCAGCTCCCAAACCTACTGTTATCTCGCCACCCCTGCATGTGGGGGCACAGGAAAGGAGACGGCATTGCCCAATGGTGGGCACTGAGACAGTGCGTTGGAGAAGAGCAGACTGCAGCCAGCTCTGGGAAAGCTCCAGGAAAGCTCCAAGAAGAAACCCTGTGAAATGCACGCACCAGAATCAGGTGCCAGGAAGAAAGAATGGGCCTGCTCCAGTGGAGTAGGGGTTGGATGCAGTCCACACACATCCCAATGTCCCAGGTTCATGTCCCTGGGCTGGCAAGGACAATCAAGATGAGAAACTGAATAAAACAAATAAAGTGCTTCTTCATCTTCTCTTTTCCCGCCTATCTACCTCTGCTCGTCATTCCTGCCTGTACCTTTCTTTTAGAAAATAAAGAGGGAGAGAGAATTACCCACTCCTACACCCAGCTGCAGGACAGGACAGGACAGGATCGGGGAGGTCCTGAAACAGGACAGTCAATTGAGGGCAGAGTCCCTGAGGGAGTGGCTGTCCCAGAGGAGCAGTTAAAGCCTGGAGGCGAGGATCAAAGGAGGCATGTCCCAGGTGCTGGGAGGTGGAAGAGGGTCTTAGTGAAGGCCAGTCCCCGCCCGCAGCCCACACCCAACCTCAGCTTCACCACCCACCAGCAGGATGTCTTGGAGAACCAGCATGGAGCTCCGTTTTTCTCTCTACAAGGACGGCAGTAACAGAACCTTTCTCAGCAGACTATGGTCCTGATGAACTGTGCACACATAGAAAGCTCTGCTCACAGCGTCAGACACAGCAGCGAATGAGCCTTTGGGCATGTGCAGGCGGAGATAAGACCATTCAATAGCTCTCATCTCTGATGCCAACTTCCTCCGCAGCCACCCTTTCTGGTTCAGTTCGGCCCTCACTCTGTTACCCTCGCCTCCATAAATTCTACCTATGCTGTCTTTAAATCCCCACCCTTCATTCTCCACATTGGTCCATGAGATTCCAGAATGTCCACATTTCATCTAGCCATTCAGTATAATTGTCACTACAATGCATAAACCTGCCAGGGAGCACAGAACTTCTACTAATATATCCCCAGTAGCAGAAAACTAACTACTGTCTAAGACCATGTGTAACTGATCTGGAAAGTTCTAGAAAGTTCTGTCCCCTGTAGCTTTTGTCCATTGGTTGAAGCCAGTTCAGGTCAGTGCCACACCTTCTGCTGGGTGTTTATTCACAGCAGTAAATAGGACAGATGTTCAGTCTAGAGTAGAAAGCAGCCAAGAGCAAGCTAAAATAGCCGCAGCCTGCAGCCAGACTATGGGGAAGCAGGGGGGATTTCCAAGACTATCGAAAAAGGAAATGGGAATTCATGAATTTAAATATAGAGATGGTGAAGCATGTCCTAAGAGGAAGAAACAGCAGAGAGAAAGCCCATGAGTGAGGAGCCTGAGCCATCCAAGGAAGGGAGGGCCTCTCTGTGTGAGTTTACTGAGAAGAAGGAGCCTCCAGAATCCTAGAGGAGGGGCACACCAGGGCCCGTCAGCTGGGCCAGGTAAGCTCAGTTGTCGGATTTAGCTGTGGGTCCCAAAAGGCACCGAGGACTGTCCATGGACAAGTCACATAATCCACCTGATCGTGTTTTTAGAAAGATTTCTGAGTGCCAAGGGGACACACAGGAGCAACCAAAGCAGCTGGAGAGATGTGGGCAGAGAAGCTCTGCTGAGATCCAGGGAGAAGACGGTGCAGGGACTAGGGTAGTGGCCCAAGGAAGCAGAGCAGGGGCAGAGGGAAGTGACATCCGATTCCGAAGAGCACCTCAGTGGCTGCTGCACAGAGCAAAGCTAATTGCTGAGGAGCAGACTGCGCTCTGCCCTTCTCTCTCCACCAGCTCTTCCAGCAGGGTTGCCCCCACAGTCCCTCCAGACAGTCTCTCTGCATTTCAAAGCCTTCCCTTCCCATCCCCCAACTCCAGCATTGCTTCTGGGTCCTCAGGTTGGAGCTGGCAATTTTAATTGAAAGCATTATAAACTGCCCTTGTGAGCTATGGAACATAACCAGCTCTGGTGCTGCTGGCTTCATATTCTGGAACCCTGTGGAAAAAATGCCTGCAGATTCAGGTCCAGAAACTAACAGGTTTCCAGGCTTATTTGCTGCAGAGCAGACCAAATGTCTCTTCTCCTGGACCAGGAGTCCACAAACCTGGACCTTGGCTCCATCCAGGGGCTCTTGTGTGACCCCGCTGCCTTCTTTGAACCTTGGTTTCCTCATCTGTGTAATGGGATCTCCAGGGTCCCTTCCAGTGTGACTAACACCACAATTCTCACCTACACAGGAGCACAGTGGCTCCCAGATTCTGCACCCTCATTCCCTGCCTGGGCCCAGCAAGCTTTGCAGAGCAGTCAGAGCTCTGAGGAGAAGCCGAATTGCTCCAAACTCCAGCGAGCTGACCCTGGCACCCGCCGCCTCCCCTCCCCATCCCAGCGTGATCTATGGCTCTGGGGAATCAGAGCACAGCACGCAGAACGCCGCAGTCCCAGACCCGCAGCCACACTGCACACAAACAGGAAATGGACCACGATACACGTAATATTACATTTTAATGGTCTGCAGCATCAAAAGCAGAATGAAGAATCATTCCTGTGGCGGCAATGGGTTAACCCCTTCTTTTCTGATCTCTTCCAGCCTTCTGGTCAAACAAGTGTGGGGAGGCAGTGCACGGGGTGATATAAAGGTTGTCAAGACTTAACTGAAGTTAAGTCACCGGTTGGCTTTGAAGCTTCTGGGTTTTCCCTTTTTCTACTCTGTCAATAATGACTGTAGCCTTTTGATCATTTCCTTTCTGGACTCCTTCAAAGTCAGCCAGGAGATCACCTTCATCCCTCAGAGCTGCCAGGCACCAGGATTAATAAACCTCCCTGAGACAAGAAGTCTCTGACAGCCACCATCCAGGGACATCGGCAAGGCTCTTAAAATTAATAGCTCTCTCATAGACTCTAAGACCAGCAGGGAACCCAGAGACCACCTGCTCCTGAGGTTCAGGAAAGAGGGGCACTCCCAGGTCAGTATGGACCGGGGACCAAAGATATCACTGCCAGATGACCACTCCATGTCATGTCCCTCACAATGGTGTAACGGCAAGTTCTTGGAAATGAACTCAAAGTGGGAAGAGGGTCATTGATTTGCAGTGTTTGTCAGCTTCCGTGGTGTAAATTCTCCCAATTTAAAGCCATTGGAGCAGAGCTGGGAAGAGATATAGCATCACCAACTGCCTCACCTTCCAGACACAATAGATATAAATCACCTCTAAAGTGCAGATCATGGTACGATAATTAGGAAGTGATGCATTTTGAATATTTATTACCTTTATTTTAATCAAATTTATTTCCTTACAAATTTATATAATTTAAATTTAAATCATGACCTGTGACAACCATCCCTCAAAATATCTGAACATTTGACAGTTGGCTTGATGGGATGGTATTATGGGTGAGCTTCAGCACACCACTGATCCCACAGCTAAGATCCATGACTATGCATCACTTTTGTTAGCCCTTGGAAAAATTCACTGCATTGGCTTCCCAGCCCCCTGTAGACTTGACTGTGGATGAATCCTGGCCTGGTTTGGAATGAGGAACCTCCTACTCCAACCCAGTTGTTGGCAGACAACTTCTTTGCTCATTTTGGCTTAAGTAATAGTTTAGCTCAATGCTATCACATATTTTGTCCCCTCTTCCAATGAGGTTGGGTCCCGGAACTCTATCTAGCTCCCTGCAGGAAGGGAAATCTGAGCTATAACCACTCATCTTTAAGGCATAGGGGGCCTCTTCCATATGATGGTCCTTTTTCAAATAATGACTGTTCCATTGAACCAAAGGAACATGAGCTTTCTGTATGGTACCCCCAGCTAAGACTCTCTTTATATGGGGTAAAAAGAGAATCATGAGATGCTCTCCCTGAGGATGGGGAAGGGTGGAGTGGGCCAAGATTCAAGATGACCTCCAAACGTTCTCGCCCCGCGTGGTGACACCCACATAACACTCCTACACACTGCACAGGGTGAAGAGGATCCCATGAAAATGGCAGAGCAGGACTTCCGAGATCACATCATAAAACTGATAAAATTCTGCCTTGCATTCTCTTGAACCACTCTGGGAAACATCAGTCACCATATCATGAGGACATTCAAGTAGCCCTATGGAAGATTCCAGGGTAAAGAATTAACACCTGCTGACAGTCAACATTAACTTGTCAACAATGTAACTGAGCCACTTGAATGTGCCTCCACAGCAGTACCCATCCGGAGTCTCACAACACACTAAGCTTTTGGAGGGTGAATTTAAAATAAGTCAAAGCATGATCCCTGCCCTCAAGACAATGTCTCCACAAGGTTTATGTCAGGTAGAAGTCATTTTGACTGTATGACACTGTAATTGTTTACACAGTAATAATAGTGTAAGCAAGATGGACTTTTATGTCTCTCAGTAAACAAGGCCAGGGTCAATCTACTATCTGTTATGGTACTTCGCTAGGTCAGTGCCTCAGGCTCATTCTGTTTAGATTCTCCACCATCATTAGCATGAGACCTCTACCTCCTGGTGCTTGAGCTTCAATCATTATACCTCCCTTTATCCAGAAGAAAAAAGGAAAGGGTAAAAAGTATACACCTTCTTCCATTAAAGAAAGTTAGCAGATGTTGCCTGCAGCCTGTCTGCTTATATTACACTGGTCGGAACTTAGTCACACTAAGTGTGACTTGCTCCCAGAGCAGGACTTCTGGGAAAACTTCCCTGGGGAACCCTAGGGAAAACTCAGGGGTTCTAAAGTGAAGAAAGTGAATGAATGGGTATTGATGGGCATTGATCAAGCTCCTTCTCAAGATCTAGTGAAACTCTCCTAATTCTTCAGCCAACAGATATACGTACCTATCAGTTCTCTTTGCTACTCTTGGCCATGGACTAAAAGAATCAGTGCTCTGTTTCCAAACCATTCACCTAAAGCATATTTCACTTTATTATCTACCCAGCACATTATTTATTTGCTTGCTTCTCTATCTATGAGAGCAGTTCACCTTTCTGGTCCTGCCTTGGATTCCCAGCTCCTGATTATTTACGGACCGAACAAACACATGAGCCAAGTGCAGACTCTTTGCCACTTCGCTAGAGTCCATAACAAGTTCACACAGGTGCCCCTGACCAGGAAATCATTATGAAAACATGTGCACAACTGTGGCCTGAGCTGAGACCATCTGCAAACTCTCTGTCCAGAGCTGTGTGCAAAATCGCAGTGACCCGTGAATATCCACTTTGGGCGAAAAACAAAACATTCCTGATTCATAAGGAATCACTACAGACACACACACACAAACACACACACACACACACAAGCTGGACATTCCTATGAGGATAATGAAACGCAGAAAAAGATCTTTAACCTTCCCCCAAGGAGCCAAGACTGAATGCACACAGCGCAAAGACCCCACACAAGACATGCAAAACATAGTCACTCATGTCAAACACTGACCTGTGGGGCTTTGTGTTTGCCAAGGTGATTAGAGACCATGAGACACAGACAAAGAATAATGGCTGAAGAGTCGCAGATACAAACCACATTTTAAAATAGTAAAGAGGAACCCCTGCTAAGTGCCTGTGTTTTGCAGAGGAAATCGAAAACTCTGGTACCAGCACCACCAACAGAAAAGTGAGCGATTCTCATAGAAACATATATGAAGTACTCTTCAAAACCCAAAAAAAAGTAAAGGAAACAAATAAAATTCATGGAAGACAAAAAACATGACAAGTCTTTCAACTCCACTCGGAATCAAATAAAACTATTTCTACCTTCAAAATGGCAAATATTTAAAAAGCAATGCACAGTGTTGGCCCAATATGTAGTGAAATGGCCAGTCGCTCACACCACGGAGTGCACATTCATTCACTCCCCTGAAAACAGTTTGGAAACATGCGCCAAAAGCCCCAAAATGTGCATAGTCCATTTGTTACATTAATTCTACTTTCAATCATTTATCCTGAAAACTCATTCACTTGCTCAATAAATACAAACTGATTGCCTGCTTGCTGCCATGTGGTGTCTTAGATACTAAATATTTGTGAGTACATAAAAAAGACATATTTCTTGCCCCCCATGGAGTTTATAATTTACTGAGGAAACAGATAACAAATGAATAAACAAATTAGTATATAAAGAAGCATAAATTATCATAACTAAGAAGGAAATTGTATTTCTGTGGTGCTCTATCAGAATTACTGACTATATGCACTTGAACGTTTTCTCCAAGAGAGTGATATTTAAGCCAAGATCTGAAGGTTGAAGAGCCAGCCATCAAAAGGAAGGGTTCTAGGTTTCCAGGAAAAGAAAAAAAATGTCCTCTGTTTGCAAATTTCTTATGAGCTCAAGGAACTAGGGAGGCCAGGCTGGCTGGTGCCCCACCATCCAGAGAGATAGGAAACACAGGTGGAGAGGGGTCAGAGCTGGAAGAGTGTGTCCATTGGACTTTTGCTGCAAACAGAGGGAACATTTGATAGTTCTTGAGTGGGGGAGTAACAGACTCATGACTCTACTTCAGGAAGCTAAGTTTAGGGGCAAAGATGAAAAGAGCAAAGAAGAGTAGACTAGGAGTCAGGAAGACTTGCTGAATCGTCAGTCACCCAGACCCAGGGTCCAGCAGGGGCAGGTGGGAGAGGCATTTGATGGAGTCAGGTTTACATCAGTAGCCATGATTTGGCTGCTGTTGGCTATGGATAGCCAAGAAACCAGGGAAGCTGGAGCTATTACCAGATTTGCAAACTGGAAGGCTGAGAGAATGGCCAGTCTATGAACAGGAACAGGAAACAGAAGGATGAGGTGATTTAGAGTAAGGGAAAGGGTAGAAAATCACAGTGGAGACTTCTGGAATAGCAGCTCATATCTTCATTTCAGGACCCTCTCTGTCACTTTCCAAATGCAAGAGGACTCTCATTCCCCCCGATTGGCTCACACAGGACAACTAAGAGTTCCAAATGGAAAGATCAAGAATAAAATGGGAACCAGTTTTCTTTCCTTTCCCACTCCTGTCTCTTGTTATTCAGTTTCAATTTAAAACTCCATCAAGGTCATATATTTTCCTCAGGACATGTTTTCTTGTTCATTTTCCCATTGAGAGTTTTCCTCCCACTAGCCTTTTTTCCTGCTCAAGGAAAGTGGCTTTCCTAAGGTGACATCAAGATTTTCTTTTCCATGAGACACTGCAGGATGTTCTCAAGTCCCTTATGGAGAATCCCAGCTTCACAACATTTTTCTCAGAGGGTTGCCTCACATTTGTGAGAGATTCTTTCTCAGAATTAACTATCGCACCAGCAATTTGAGTCTTTTCTTAAAGGAAGCTGGTGAGGATGTTCCTCAAGGAGGAAGGGAGCAGGGAAACGGTTCCTTGAGGCAGAGGTGGCACCGAGGGCTATTCCCTCTGGGTCTGTGGAGATGAAGTGCAGCTGCCAGGCCTAACTGCCCATCACTGTTTCTCCTCACATAAAATGGGGTGTTTAATGCGATGCTCATTTCTCTGGAAATCTCGTGTGGGCTTAAGGAGGCAATAGTAATATATGCAAGCCACTGCCGAGAATAGAAATGAAGGAATTGTATCCAATGGCCGGGCTCACATTAAGCACGCTTCAGAAAACAAACACAGCCCTGGGAATGTCGATGCCGGTGGCGAGCTGACACAGGCCTCCTGAAGCGTGTTCACGGCAAGGCGATGAATTCTGAAAAACACCACAGCGTTGATGTGGTCACTTTCAGTAATGAAAACTTTTCCTCATAGAGGAAAATTGTCCTGAATGAACCAACTCAATAACTCAATTTTGAAACTGTTTTCTTAAGTCCTATTGAAACGGGAGGTATGAGGGCTGCACAATAAATCAGTTTATGAAAATACAATTTCCTGTCAGCTGCTCTAAATAAGGTTCTTTTTAAGGCCATTGTATAGTCTGCAGGAGAAATGATCCCCTCTTCCATTTGGAAGTATCTTCTTTCCTGGGGATTTTAAATCTTATGGATGGATGTACAGTAACAAAATGAGATGTTCACACCACATTGAGAACCAGGTTTTTAATACTGTGAAACCTTCCTATCACACATTCAGATGACTGCCGGAAGATTTCATTCAACTCCAGACTTCACACCGCCTCACATCTGCTTCGGAACTGCTAAGGATGGCCGTTTGAAAAAGGAGATCTTCCCACTCCAATATTCTACAAAGTCTTTAATAGAATTCCTTTCCTCAGAAAGAGCTGCGGACTTCCCCGGTGGAGGCCTAGCCAGCGGGCACTGCCAGAACCACATAAAAGGAAATTAAAATGTGCTGTTTTATGGGGAGTGGCCTGAAGTAGCAGAAGCAGTCATCTTTCCTTTTTTTCCCTCTTTGTTTTTAATTATAGAATATTGCAAGCATATAGCAAAGTATAGAAAAGTAATATAACATTCTTTAACCACGGCCAGGATTTTTTTTGCCATGTTTCCTTTAATCCCTTTCCCTCCCATCCACTCTCCAGAGTAACCTCAAACTAGCTAAAGCTGCACATTTTATTCTCCCCCTTCCCCAGAAGTAACCCGTCAAAAATGACGCACGTCCTCCACCTCTTGATTCTAGTCTGTTTATGGCAAACGTCTGACTTGATACACCATCCAGACTTCTGTGTGTTTTTAAATAGCAATCATTCTATGTGTTTCTGCTTGAAACTTAATTTTTCCCTCAAAATATTATTTTTGAAGAAGAAACAGATCATGTTCTTGACTACAGAGACTCATTGTCGTCAATATGTCCGTCCTGTCTAAGTTAATTTACAGATTTCATGCCCTTTCAATTCTCAAAAATGCTACCAGGTTTTCTGTGGAGCTAGACAAGTTGACCAAAAAGTTTCTAGTTAAGAAAAAAGAAAAGAGAGAGCAAAGCTAAGCAGGAGAACCCAGAAAAAAAGAGCCCTATGGGCTCCCTGTCATGAGCACGCACCCTCACCCCCTGTAAGGAGGAGTCGTGTGCAGTCAGTATTGGCAGGTGAATAAACAGAGAGACCAGTGGGACTGAGAGAAAATCCAGAAATAGATCCAACTGCATCTGGAAAGTTATTATATTAGAAAGACGGCTTCACAAATCTAGGTGGAAAGATGATTTTTTTTTTTAATAAGTGGTGTCGAAATAATTGGATAGCCATATGGAAAAAATCAAACCTGGAGCTCACACCACACACTGGGGTAAAATCCAAAATGGATCAGACATTTAAATAGAAAAACTGAAACCCTATAAGAGGAAGACATGGGTGAAGGCTTATTAACTCGTGTCTGGGAAAACTTTCTCAACCAGAAGCAATAAGGAAAAAGATTATAATAGTTGACCACGTTAAAATAAAACACTTTTGCCTGGAAAACCACTATAAGCAAAGTAAAAAGACAAATGACATGGGTGTGGGGACCCTGCAGTCACTGGCTCAGGGGAGCCTGGATCATCCCTGGGTCACCGGGAAGCTGGATTCACTTTCTACCTGAGGCCTCAGAAGCAGCACATGTGGAGTGTATGTTTAAATCGGGCTCCACCACTTACCACTGTGTGACCTTGGGGAAATTGTTTGACCTCTGTGGACCTCAGTTCACTCATTGATAATAAGAGATCACACCACTACCTAGTCTTGGGATTGTGAGGAGGAATAAATAAGATTTTGTGTATAAAATTCTTGGTATAGTACCTAGAATATCCTAGAACTTCAATTACTGTTAGCTCCCACTTCTGGAGGCCCACCATTTCTTACAAAACCAAACCCAGGCAGCAAACTAGCTTCAGGGTTTTCCCACCCACTGATCACCCTGGCCTGGCCCCTTCCACCCTACAACCCACACCTCACTCCCCCACACCCCTGCTACCACAAACGTTCCCTTACAAAGCAAAAGCTACCCCATTCCTGGTTTTAAACAGAGGTCTAATCCCACCCCCAGCCCACTTAACTCTGACACAGCCTTCTCAGAGTCACAGCCACTGCCATCGAAGCTGGACTTTTTTGCTTTTCTGAGTCTCTTGACAAGAGGTTCCTAATATTGTGCATTTGTGTTTTCTCCTCTTTTATAATTACACCATCTTGTCTGTTTTGTTAGTTTGTTTTTTATTTTTAAGGACTCCACTTTGAGTTTTGCTGGCCCTTGGAATGATTTATTAGTTTTCCATTTCATTCATCTCTCTTCCACTTTCTCTAGGGTTACTCTGTGTTGTTCTTCAACTCTCTTGAGTTGAACTCCTAGACCATTTATTCTGTTCTTTCTTTTCTAGCTTTTGCGTTTAAGTCCTTAGAGTTCTCTGATCATTGCTTTAGTGGAATGCCCCAGGGTTAGACGGGTCGTGGCCATCGTTACTGCCACTTGTGCGTAGCCGGTTCCCTTCTCTGGGATGACTGTCTTCACTCCCTTCAAACGCAGCCTGGCCATGAAGCAATGTGAGCACTGTGAGAGTGCTGATCTGGGGTAGCAGCATCTAATGCTGATTCAGGGTTCTTGGGGCTCTCCTCCCCATGCCACGGGGGTCAGCAACACTCCAGATAGAGATGGGGGCTGTGCCATCGGGCTCCATCTGTGAGTGAAGACAATGAGGAACTGAAAGCCCTCCAGGCCAGAGCCAGACATGTAACAGAGAGAAAGGAAGCTTTGGTGTGTGAACAGTTAGACTTAGGGCTGTTTGTTATCTCAGTGTAACCTAGCCTCTCCTGACTGATACAGATAGCATTTTCATTCTTGTTTAAAGTCTTTTATAACTTTCATTACAATGTCTCCTTGGAAGTAGGACTTATCTAGTCATTTTTTTAATTTCTAAGCATATGGAAAGTCTTGACTGACAATTTCATTACATGTAATAAGAGAACGTAATCACTCTTTGATTTGATAATTTGACATCTGTTGGGACACATTCAATGGCTTCATATGGTCAGTTCTGGTAAATAGGGATCATGTGTTTTAAATTCATGTAATTAAACCCCAGTACTAATTGTACTGGGGTTTATATTTGTCATTTGATGAATCTGGCTCATTGAAGTGCTCAACGTTTCTATGACCTTGCTGCTCTTTTGTTGGGTTGATCTATCAGTTGCTGAGAGCAGCAGGTTAAAATCCACTGTGATTGTAGAATTGTCGGTTCTTTGTATCCAGTCAAGGGTAGTCACTACCTCCCGTGTTTACCCTCCGGTCTTCAGTCTCAGACCCTGAGAGGAGAAGCTATGGGGATCACAAGGTCTCCTCCTCCAGCACCTCAGGCCTGGTCTTTTGGGTAGAAGTCTTTCTATGAGTATTTATGAAACTCTACCTTTGCATATGTGATTCCAGGGGTTTCTCCTTTCCTTGAAAGCAAGTCAGGCTCAGAATGAAAGTCTGATGAGCATCACTCCTGACCTGAAAGATGATATGAGAAAGAGAATAAGACAAAGGAAATACTTTCAGTCTGGATCACAAGGTCACTGCATGAGCTGGGAGAGTCATCCCAGGCACAGAAGCTCAACCTCTCTCCAGCTCTGTCTCCAGCCCCAGCTGTCTTTCTGAGACCTCCTGGCATGGCAGTGGTGCCGCTGTGTATTTGAGCAATCCCAGTTTTGAGAGCAGGGAGAAGACCAAGGATTCCTGCTCAGAAACAGGGACAGCCCAAGAGGAGGGAGCCTTTCCTGGGAATCTGGTGGGTCCGATGTGATGGTGAGGGTCCCCAGGTGCTGAGGGCTATGGTTATTGTCACAAGAAGGGATATGGCGGTGACGATGGGGATAGAGAAAAAAGAGAAGGAGGTGAAGGAGGAGTTGGGATCTGAGCAGGCAGTGGCCACAAGCGAAAGGAAACATTCTGGAGAGACATTAGAACCAGTTATGCTTAGGGGCCTTGAATGTAGGCTGAAGGCAGCATTTAATCTGAAAAGAAAGGGTGCCACAGATGCTTGGGAAAAAAGACTCACAGACATACCATCACGGACAATGAACCCCTACACACCCACGAACTCTGAGATAACATGGGGTAGACACGGAAGACCGCCAGGACAAGGGGCCTCAGTGGGTTTGAGAAGGGAAGGGTAGAGACATTGTCTTCCATCCAAACCCACAGAATACATGTCACAATAGCCAG
This sequence comes from Solenodon paradoxus, assembly GCA_004363575.1. Taxonomy (NCBI): domain Eukaryota; kingdom Metazoa; phylum Chordata; class Mammalia; order Eulipotyphla; family Solenodontidae; genus Solenodon; species Solenodon paradoxus. The sequence goes on along the minus strand of RJWH01004261.1, from coordinate 96,038 downwards.
ATCAAGATTTTAGGTGCCCTACAGCTTGCCAAGCAACCTGTTCCTGAAACTGCACATCACTATTCCTATTTTATACAGGGGATGACTAAGTAAGGTAATGAGAATTTAGCATCAATTTCCTGCACCCAGCAGTCCAGTGTAGCAACGTACTTAGAAGACTACAATCTGGATTCTAATTCCTTGCTGTGTGACCTTGAGCAACTTTCTCAACCTCTCTGAGCCTCCATCTGTAAAGATGAAATGGGAAGAATATGTGCAAAACACACAGCAAGCACCAGGCACATGTGAGCGCTTCCGCACTTTTAGTTTTGTGGTCATCAGCTTCAGAACTTGGGCTCTTACTGCTTGTTTGCCACGTGTGCACAAAAAGTGCCTGGGCTCTCTGAGTCTCCAAGTGTGGGGACCAGTCCCTCCCACCTTGCTGCTGCTGCTAAGGTTCACCGAAGTGGGGGAGGAGCCATCTTCTAATCACCAGGCATGAACTACTTGTGAGGCTCAATCTAGTTTCACCTCGCAATTCTGATTTTCCTGCAGCCAGCGGCACGTGTCTGCTTCCAATCCAAGAGGGAATCGGAAGCACATCCTTCAAACAACTTTCCTGTTTGCTCTGTGCTGGGAAGACACTGGGGTCTCTTGGATTGATGCGGCCGGAGCTCGGGTTCTGCTAGTTGCAACCTGCCTGCACTCAGGCTTCCTTCTGTTTAAGCTGATGCAGATTCCAGACTTTAAATAGAAATGATAAATTATTGACTATCATGGTGATTGATTCTCAGACTGTCTGCTGACCACCAAATTGCTCGATTGTGTCCCGAATGAAAATTCTAGAAGTCATTAGCGCCAGCCCGCATCAACATCCATCACATTAACGATGAGGCTGCCATCACTCCTTGACACTAATTACCTTTTCTGACTAATTCTGAATGCGAAATTTTGCTAATAACTGAGACCCATGGTAAAAGGTCCCATTTTCTCCAAACGTTCTATAATCTGTGGCACCTTCAAGCCCACCTCACAACGATTAACATGGCACTTGCTCCTGCCTCCTCCCTGGGTGTTGGCAGCCTTTAGCAGAGAACGCTTTATTCCAGACTCCCCGATAGAAACATAATTTTATCTAGAGAATTCCCTGAAAGTGAGTTCCTAGCGAAGCAGAGTCTGCATGGACAGATTTCTAACTTGTAGAGACAATCATGTTTAATTCCCGCTGCTTCTAGGGTGAAGGAGAGAGAAGGAGATCAGACTTGCCATGTGAAAGCATTGTGCTTGGCTCTTTCACACACATTGTATTTTATCTCACAGCAACCGCTTGAGACAGTTGCTCTAATCCCATTTTACAGACAAAGTCACTGGTGCCTGCAGATTTTATAGCACCTGCCCAGTGCCACATGGTATGTGAACAGCAAATACAAGAGACTGGAACTGTGATAGACAGCCTCAACATTGACACCCCCTCTTAGGGGAACTCCCTCCCCATGACTCTCCCCTAGGGACACTTTGCCAATAAATAGAATATGGCAAACTTAGGGAGAACTCATTTCAGAGGTTCAGTTACTAAAAGACTTCACACCTTCTGAGGGCAGCCAGTTGTCATGTTGAGAGCCACCGTGTGGAATGGTCAGTACGGTGGCTTCTGACTGATAGCCCTCGAGGAAGTCATCTTGGAAGAGAAATATTCCCCAGTGGAACCTTCAGATGAGACCACAGCACCTGCTTGCATTGTGATTCCAGCCTTGTGAGGGTCCCTGAGCCAGAGGACCCAAATAAGCCCAGATTCTGCACCCACGGCAACTGTGAGGCAAGACATGAGTGAGTCTTTATGCCTATGGGTTGGGCTCATCGTTTACATAGCATTGGATTGACTAATGAAAGGGTCAGCTGCATGTTGGAAAGATGCCAAAGTCCTTCTTTATTTTCATCTCTCTGTGTGATTTTTTAAAATCACAGAAGTAATATATTAATATGAACACTATTTTCTGAATTAATTAATTCTTATTTAGAAGCCAAACAAAAATATATAAAGTTAAAATCAGAAACATCTCTTCATCTTCTCCCCCCTTGTTCCCTCGTCTTCCACTTCTCCACAGAAGCACTGTTTATAGCTCTGCGTATCATTTTTGATCTTTCCTATATGCACCTACATTATTTTATTAAAGTCATAAATAAAGCTTCTCTATACATACTTTCCTGAGTTGTTTTTTTACTTGCCAATAACATCCTAACCATCTCCATGTGTTATTACATAAAAAGAACTCTCTCCTATTCTTTTCAATGATTACAAAACGTTCAGGGGGCTGGTCATCGGTTTCTAACACAACTACAATAAATAGCCTTACATTGTACATTTCTCTTTCTGCTTGTGTGCAAGAATTTCTACAAAAGAGATTCTTAGAAATAGGATAGGTCATGTAGGGTACACATTTTTCAGAAGTTGGGCTCATATCCTTTTCAGGGCATCATCTTCCATCCTCAAACAAACAAAATCACAAGGTCTCACCACCACCACCGAGACAGATGGCAGCAGCACACTCCTTACAGTTCAGATCGCTGCCCACGACGGGTCTCAGCCAGAAACCTCATGCCAAGAAGACAGTAAAATTCACAGGCCCGGCCCCTTTTGTCTCTCTGTAGAACATGGAGGATTTTCTTCATTATCTTCCCTTTAAATTTTTTTAAATAAATAAAACAAATAGAATCCTCAAGGAGAAATGGGCAGAGACCCAAGTTGGTAGAGTCAGATTCCAGGCCCACCTAATGTCCAAGTGCAGAGTCGTGTGGAGTCTTTGACCTTACCTGGGCTCTGTTGATCAACTCATTAGGCTGAAAGAGGGGACCTCTGGACCTCTGAGTGTTCTGCTTGAGTTTATGGGCTGGCTCGGAAAAGCCACAAGAAGTCAAGGCGCCTCTTCACTAGTTGTGGGTGCTGGAGCGGGTCTTTTCTCCTCTCAGCAGGAAGCGTAAGTAAGAGTCCTTTAGAGGGGTGCATTAAATACAAACAATTATTAGTCACCTGGTAATCCAGGTACCAGAGTCACAGAGGTGGGGTAACACAGTCACTGCCCCAAAGAGGCCAGGGAGGGAGGAGGCTCCATCAGTGGGAGGCCAGGGCCACAGTCACCAGGTGAGGCACAAGGGCCAGGGCTTGGTGGCAAAGACATTGAACATTATCTTGAACCTTCTGCAATGGCACATACCCAAACACAAGGGCATGATGCTAAGTCTCTGGTGACGTCCACTTGGATGAGAATCAGGACGGCTTTGACATTGATTCTAAAAAAGAAGTCCTAGACAATATGCAGGAGGGTCAATGGTTGCATCCAACTCAGAATACAGTCCAACAAGGTACAAGGCCCAAAGGCAGTTAGTCTCCTGGAAAATGGCTGCAATTGGTTCCCTAACCTAGGCAAACTGGGGATGAGATATTTGCCAATGGAGTTACAAATGCAAAATCCGAACAGCAACAAAATCGTGAAAACAGCATTGTACACAATGGAAAATGGAGAAACTTGTTTTTGAGTTTTACTGGCACTTGGTAAAAACACGATTTGAACTTGAAGCACAGTGATTACACAGCCCGGTGTCTCTAGATCCTTCCCCTCCAAGGTACGATGTGCAGCCCAACCTTGGTGTCACCTGGGAGCTTCTGAGAAAGACAGAATTTGGGCCCAACTCCAGATCTAACAAATCAGAATCTGCTTTGAACTGGATCCCAGATGATAGGTACTAAGGTTTTAGTCACTGGGCCTTGGTTGACTGACGCTGACCCAGGTAGGGACGTTTGCATGGTTCGGTCGGACTTTGAGAACTAGTAATCTGTGACTTCCTAGCTGATGACTCTTTGAAAGGTAGTGACAAGCCATGGTCATGATTTTTCAACTCAACCACGAGGCAATAGACATCAGGTGAGGAAGGGAGGTCAAAAGAGGCAAAGCTGGGAGTGACTCAGTGACAACTGGGCACTCAAGGCCAGTCTACCAAACACAGGGCATGGCCAGCTCAGGCTTGGTGGGGGCTGGCATCAGTTTGGGGTTGAGCTGTTCTTGGTGCTGCTCTGAATGATGTCTGTCACTACACCTTCTCTCTCCACCCAACTAGAAAAATGAGGACAAGGGAATCAGTCCCTACAAAGGAGAAAGAAGGAACCAGTTCCTACAAATTCCAGGGCAATGGCTCCATGAAGACCCACAGGGCACCAACACGGCCAGAAAGAGCACATGCAATCTTGTCTTCCAAGGCTAGAACCCCAGGAAACTACATGGCATCAGCTACAACCAGCACGAAGCCCTCAAAGGTGGAAACCACAGATCCTCTCCCAGGTGAGGCCCCATCTCTGTGCTCGTCGGGAGAGACGAATGCCTCAGCAAACTGACGTGCTAGCATGCCCTTACCTGCGCAACAAGCTCTCCAACAGAAAGCACACCTGGGCTGCGCTGAACACCGTTCATTCCACTCCACGGCATCTGTTGGGCGCTGGGACGGTGTTAACAGAGGTCCTTCCGCCATCCCTGCCACACTCTGGGCACCTGCTCTATGCAATGTCTCCGGATTCTCTTAGCAGCCTCTTGGAATGTGAGGGTGGGGTACTGGGTCAGAATCCTACCACTCACCCCCTCAGTTTCCTGCCAGAGACATAATTCTCGGATTCATTGGCAAGGTTTCTCACTGCCACGTGAGAAAAGGAAATGTTGGTGTCTCAGCTGGGCGAGCACCACAGCCCCCTCCCTGTGCTGCTTCTTGGGGTGAGCTCTTGAGTGGAGCTGAGGCCTGTAGCCCGATTCCACAACACACGCCCCCAATCTAGAGTGACCAGGACAGTGGGCGAACGCTGGCCCACTCAGTGGCCCTGGGATGAGAACAGTTGGCTTGCCAACCCATCTGGCTGTAGGTGACAAAGACTTTGGCTGTGACATGTCCTACTTTCCAGGATAATGCTCCTGCCTGCCAGCAAAGCATGACCCAAAGGAGGCCAGGTCCTTCCAAGCAGACCAGCGTCTTCTCACCACGTGGGAAAGAGGTGCATGCGGGAAAGAAGTGCCAGCATCGTTCCCTCGCAACCCCCATCTCACAGGGCAAGACTGGGATAGTGTAGAAGCTCTCAGAGGCGGTGCCACACTGCCCTGTGCTGAGCATGGGACACCCTAGTGACCAACACAGCTCTGCCCTCCCCTCCCAGAATTCACCCACATGTCACAGATGTATGCAGTTCAGACTGGTGGCAGAGCGGCCCCAAGCAGCTATTGAAAATTGAGCATCCCGATGGTTGCTCTCAGGTTCTGCTCAGGGGAGAAGAAATCCCTCGTGAAAGCGATGACATGGGGTGGGGTCCTCACTGGGGAAGGTCAGGAGAGAACACGGGAGTATTCTGCTTTTCCTGCAAGAAAAAAGTCCCAGGGAGCTCAGGGCGCTTCTACAGATGCTGGAAGACCTGTCCAGACAGAGCAGGAGTCAGAAGCCATGAGCTAAGGTCCAAAAAGACTATATGACTTTCCTGGGGCTTCTGGAAGAAATTACCACAAACTTGCTGCCTTAAAACAACTAAAATTATTTTCTTACAGCTCTGGAGGCCAGAGGGCCAAACTCAGTATCGCTGGGTCCAACCCAAGGTGTGGGCAGGGCTGCGTCCCTCCAGAGACCCCAGAGGCATACCTCCTCTTGGTTCCCCATCTGTTCCTTGGCCCACGGCTGCGTCAGACGCTCTGGGAGGTGAGCGTGCACTACTGCATTGATTACAGACAGCAAGGGAACCCACAGTGGGCAGAGCCCTCACTGAAGCGATAGGAAGGTACTATGAGGGAAGCATTCATTAGCAAGGGGTCAGAGTAGGGGCTATGCAGGGGGACATTGCATGCACGTGTCCATGGGAATGATTAGGCTCCAGGACCACTGGGCCAGATGGCCACACATGACCATCAGAGGCAGGAGAGCCATAATAATATACCCATGAGCGAGGCTGGAATGGCAAACAAGAGACCTTGACCCATATGAATCTGTGGTGATGGCTAATAGAAGCATCACGCTCCAAGAGACAGGACAAAGAGGAGACCAACCAGGATACTGCTCATTTTTATCACCAAGAGGAACAAGAGCTGATGAGGGGAGAGCTGTCAGTCACAGCAGCAGAGGATCTTGGTCTCTCGTCCAGTCTCCAGACAGAGCCAGCTCTCAAGGACACAGCCCACTGATTTCAGGAGGCCCAGCCTCTGTGGCACCATCCACCTCTCCGGCACCATCCACCTCTCCTCAGCTGCACCAGCGTGGTGCGCACCGGCCATCTCCCAACTGCCTTTCATTTCCCCAGGGCTTCCTCCACCACAGGGACCCGCCTTGTGGCCTCCTGTGCAGGCAGGGGTACCAGGGAGTGACCGCAAGCGTCAGGAGGAGGAAAGTCGCCCTCAAAGACCTGGGGGCTGGGCAGATCAGTGACACTGCCAGTTCAAGGGCAAACTGTGGCACCTTACCTCAGGAAGTGATATGGCGCTTGACAGGCCTTCCTAGCATCTGGAGACACAATGCTGACCTGGGGAACACTGTTCTGGCCCCTTTACTGGGAATGGAAGACCCATTTCGAGTGGAGCCCGAGCAAAAGAAGGCTCTACAGCAGAGGCACTCTGTGGACATGGTTCCACTATGGGCACCGGAGAGCTGGCAGATTCCCCGGTGCTAGAACCCTCAGGGGTAGAGCAGAGCCTCCACGACACCTGCTGTGAGGATCCAAGCAGCGTGGAAGGTACAAACAGAGCCAGGAAGAGATACTCCATCTGGAGAGGTTTATTTTAGGACTTGGCTCACCTGACTGTGGAAGTGAGTTGGTCCAGATGTTTAGGCTCCGCCAGCAAACTCGACAAGGCAGCTGTGGATATTCGGTCTTGTGTCCGAGCGGTCTAGGCCAGCAGGCTGGAAAGTCAGGCAGGCGCTAACACTGAGAACTGAAGCTGAATTCCTTCCTCAGGAACCTCAGGGTTTGCGCTTGACGTCTTCACCTGATTAGAGGAAGTCCGCCGACATTACAGAGTAATCGCCTTCATTTCCAGTCAACTGATTGTCGGTTAGCTCCCTCGGCAAAACACCTCCACGGCAGCAGCTAGATTCTTGTTCTATTGGGGTTACAGCCCAGCTGAGTCGATGAAAATCAGCCATCACGAGCCCCACCCGTGCCCGTGGCCTTCACCTCTGCACGCCGACAGCCCCAACACCTGGGACCTCGCCTGGGGGCTTTGTGTTCTGCCTGGGAAGCGCGGCAGGCCAGTGCAAGCCTGAAGTCGGGTGGAATCGATGCTCCCAGAAACAGCCCTGTTGGACAAGGATGGAGAATTGACAGAAGGCTCCCATGGCAACCCGGCTCCTCAGTGTGCCAACGCTGAAGTGGGTTCCACATTGTTTCCCAGGGCGCCCAGCAGCGTGGCCCCACGGGACCACCTGCACCTCATCACCGTGCTGGTGACGGGTTCTTCCTTCGCCGTCACACCTGCCACTCTTCTCAGTGTTTTCCGTGTCGCTCACACCATGCACTCACATCCTTGCCTCAGGTCTGCTTTGGGGGCCAGCAAACCAAGCCCTCAACTCCAGGGAGAAGACTACTGGCCTGTGTGGCCTGAGCTGGGAGCCAACACAGGGCTGCAAGTGGGAGGGATGGTCCCTTGGGTCTCTTTCAGCCTCTAGAGTCTATGCAAATGTGCATCTGTGAGCAATGAATTGTGAGGGGCTTCACTTGGGAAAGTTGAAGATGTGCCTTATCTCCCAGCCTGCCTTAGGAGGTGCCACTAGCTTCTTACCTCAACTTGGGGGTCTTTCAATCCTACAATGTCTTGGGTCTGTGAAGAAATATCTCCATAGAGAGGGTGGGGTCAGGACTTAGGGTTCAAGGAAGAGTTTTTATACCTAGATGAAAGAATATTCTAGAAGATCAGGTAACTGGAGTCTACCTCTAAGAAAGTGACTGGGGAGGCACACTGACACTTCCTCAGGCCTGTAAGAGCTAATGCCCCATCATCCACTGTGAGACTGCAACACCAGGAACTTGGTCCTAAAAGCACAGAACACCTGAACTGCAAAAGTCCCAAAGACCTAGGGACGAGACCTAGGATGGCTAATTATACGTATCAACTCAACCAGGTCAAGGATACTCAGACCTGTGGCAAACATGATTCTGTGTGTTTCTGGATGAGACCAACATATGAATCTACACTGAGTAAAGCAGATGACCCTCCCTCAGTGTGGATGGGCCTCATGCAATCTGTTGAAGGCCTGAATAGAACAAAAAGGCTGACCCTCCTGCAGGTAAGAGGGAATTCCTCCCCTCTGTCCGCCTTTGAGCTGGCACATTGAATTCTTGTCTTTGGGCCTGAATAGAACCATCAGCTTTTCCTGGGACTAGAACTCACTGGCTCTCAGTCTAGACTATACCCTCAGCTTTCCTGGGCCTCTAGTTTGGGTCTCTGACATAGGACTTGTCTGACACCATAATCCTGTAAAACAATTCCTTGTATTAATCTTTCATGTACAGATTTTACACACACACACTGTTTTTGTTTCTCTAGAGAAGCCTGGCTAACATAAGCAGCCATTTCACAGGAAGAAAACGACCACTGGAGAGCAAACCCCCAGCACCCCAGTGTCCTGACCATCACCAGTGGGTCCCACTTGGTTGGCCATTTATTTCAGTGAGCTCACAAGGACAGGAGGTCTGGCCTCTGGGCCAACACTCAGAATGTAGCCACAGGTGAGTGAGTTCATATCTTGGAGACTGAATGTCCTCCTCTTCAATGTGAGGACACAGTCCTCCCTCACAGAGGTGTCGCAAGGGCTGAGACTGGGACTGATCAAATGATACCCCTCAGCACCATGCTGGACACACAGGAAATTCTCAAATCAAAGTTAGGCGTTCTATCAGGATTGATGTAAAGTGCTGTAGGAAGCTTCCAAATAACTGCCAGGAGCCAGACTTAATTTATATGGCTTCTAGTCCACTGAAATAGCTGTCTCGTCCCTCCACAAGATCCATACAATTTTCCAAAACTTTCAAGATCGATGATACCTTTGGTCCAAGCATTAACTGAGTCCACTCTCAAAGCCCAGCCCTCCCATCTCTGTGACCCATATGGATGGCCTAGAGCCCAGTCATGTGATTTCTTCGCAAGGTCCATAAAGCAGGGAGACTGGACAGGGAGGAGATGTCTTCAATTCCCACTTTTCAGGAGGTTGTTATTCAACTCACTTCTCCCCCTTCAATCTGAGAGTAAATCACAAGCTTCTATAATCAGCTTCTGTTCATCGGGAGACTCATAGATCAGCCGCTGCTGCCCGTCTAGCCTCATTCAGACTTGGGAGTCCGGTGTGATTAGTCCTCAAGGTCATCCCTATACCAATCCATCGCCAATCCCCTGCCTTTGAAGCCTCTTGACTCTGAGGAGTGGTCCCAGTTTGAATCTTTTGCTCGTTAGTTGCGGTTGGAGGTGAGCCTCTGGCAATGAGATGGAGCCCAGGATGGCTGGCTGTGAAATTAATGAATTTCATTCCTTAGCCTCCTGTGCTCATAATCCACCCGGATCAGTAAACAATCAGGAGGCCAAAGGAAATGCAATCGCAGTAAACACCCAGAGTGTTCGTGAATAAAGTATCGTGAATTCTGCATTCCACCTGGATGAACGCATTTAAAAATATATACTCACAAACAAAGCCAGCAGTATCGAACTGTCCCTTTCCAGAGAAATCAGGAGGTTGATCTGAACCTCTCGGGCCCTCAGCAGTAAACAAGTTTATCGAATCAGGCAGGTTAACCAAGGGTCTGACTGCTGGGATTGAGGGCAATGATTGAACTCAGTTGCCCAAGGACACACTCCAGGCATTTTGTAACCAGTGGGCCTAGCCAAGTCCCTCCGTGAAGCACCAGCCTTCCCACTCCTGTCTAAGGAGAGAGACCATGAAGGGAGGGCTGGGGACTCAGTAGCCCCACACTGGCGACTTTAGTAGGATCTTTGAGATGGGGAACATAAGGGCAATCCCAGGCAGGCCAATGGAAGCCAAGAAAGAACCTGAAGGAAATTCATTGATTCAGCCCCAATTTGCCCTGCAAGATGTGAATCCTCCCTTTTCTGAGTCATCCCTTACCTGACTTAGCTAGCAGGATAAAGCACTCCCTCCTTGGCCCCTAACCTGTGTCAGGCTCCAGTGTAAGCATTTGCATGTGTCCTCCCCAAGGCCTCCTGGCAGACCCCTGAACTGCCAACCCTGAGCAGAGGGGACAGCAAGGAGAAGACAGGGTGCCCACAAAACATGCAGGGACATCACGTGAGGTGGGTCAACAGCGGAGTCTTGTGAATGAGGAGCTGGAGGAGTGTGTCTGGTCACAAATGACAGAGCCCCCATCAATTACTTTCAGACAAAAGCAAAAAACAGGTGGCTTATTGGCTGGCAACATGGGATAGTTGGGGGTGCTGGTCTGTTTGGCTGAATCCAGGATCTGAAGAGGTTGGGCCTATTGGCCACCGGATTCGGCCCTTTGACCCAGCTTCTTCAGCAGGCTCTAGTCACACAGCAGAACATGGTGTGGGCAGCCTCTGGTCTTTCCTCCACTCCATGTGCCTTCCTGGAGATACCAGCTAGAATGTTCTAGAAGCCCTCAAACTGGCCTAGAGGGAGGACGGTCTATAACCAGGGCTGACTGTGCCACATGACCTTTGCCTCCTTCCACTCCACCTGCAGGCAGTGCCCTGTTCTGCCGGGTTGGAGACAGCCCTCTGTCCCTCTGTTTGGGTCTCTCTCCCCACCTTCATGCTCCCTCCCCCTGCTAGCTCCCTGTCCCATAAAGTCACTCACCATTTCCTCAGGGATTGACTCGGAAATTGCACAAACTATAACACAACCCGGGAAAACCATCCTTGATGGAAGGCAAGGCCACTTGCCGTGCCGAAGTAGCAATTAGTAAAGTTTGAGATGGATAAAAACCTGACTTATGGAGCAAGTCTCCACTGTGAATTTCTAAATGCAAAAGAATTGATTTCTATGAAAATAATTTCAGCAAAATGGAAACTGAAACATCGGAAATGGTTTAACTGTGCTGTATAGAAAATTGATAAAGGGATGAAATTGGCTTAATGGTGTCCCCTGTGGCATTCTGGTACTTTCTAGATGAAAGCTCATCACTGCTGGGTAATTCCGATTTAAATGTGCACATTCAAAATGTCTTTGGGGCCAAATGTCCACAGGAGCAAAAGAGTTTAGGTCAAAGTATCCCAGCCCTGATGAAGGAGCGGGCTCATCAGCTGCCCCAGCAGAAGCAGGGAATGGAAAAGGCAGTTTCCCAAGGCAGAGAGGCAGGGCTGGTGATAACTCTAGAAAGCACGGGATGTAGGAGAGGTTGAGCAGACACAGCAGTGCAGATCTGTGGCCTCTGGCCTCCAGGGGTATAGGCTCCTGTTCCCACAGGCGATATGGCGGGAAAGTCCCCACTGAATACCTGCCTGTAGGAGGCTAGAGGCCCCCGCAGCAGCCCTCCCTATTCCCTCTAGTGCCTCGGTGAATCCCAGATGAGACCAGAAAGCAAAAGTGCTCAGCAAAGGGGTTCCCCCCATGACATTTATCCTCCCTCCTTTTCTTTCTGATCACAAATACAATGCAGAGCGTTTGGAAAACAGACCTGTGGAAGCCCTGCGGGCCTCCTGTGCACCCCCTCCAAACTGCTGTGGTTCTAGAGCCACTAAGACAGGGGGTCTGGGGGTAGTCTCCTCCATCAGAATGCTCTGATTGGCCCCACGGGTCACTGGGAGGAGAAAGGAGTGACTTCAGTGCTGCGTCACCCCGACAGGCACCCAAAGGGACAAGACTTTTGTTAGACCCATTTGACAGATGAAAGAAATGAGGTCAAAGACGTTATGCTGCATGACCAGAGCTGGGGTGTACTGGGACTGGAACCCACACTTCAGTCTGTGGGACTTAGGAATTCTTGTAACCACAGGGTGATAGGCTGAGGGAGGGAGGGGCAGGGAGGGCCGCTGCAGGGGTGGGGAAGGGTCGGAAGCACGGAGACAGGCTCCCTGCCCCGGGGAGGGTGCACGTTGAAGCGGGGTTCCCAGCACCCACACGTGGCCTCTGGCCTCCCTCCAAGGCCCCCAGCGCTCCCCCAGCCTCTCGTGCTGCTCACATCCCTGTCTTCCTCATCAGGAAGACTTGCTCCACAGCCTTTAAAAAGCAAAACAAAAACAGCTGCTATTTTTGAAAGGGTACTTTTCTAGAACAATCTCTGATTTCCTTCAGGAATTTCAGCCCAAAGCCCCCTGGTGATGTGGTTTCTGGAGGAATCAACACATCGCAGCACAGGCCTAAAGCATGTCCTCCTGCCTTGCACTGGCCGCGGGGACACGCCTCGCCCCGGCTCGTGCCCTTGCCCTCTATTTGGGCCCATTCTCCCCAGCACCTCTTAACCCCTATGTCCTGATTTATGAAGATTTGGGCTTCAAAGACACAGAGAAGCCCGTGTGTGCCCTTCGGGGCCTTACAGTCCTGGGGACACATACACCAACACTGTGACACTCTCTGACTCCGGCCTGAGAGTCTGCAGACACAGACTCCATGCTGCCTCTCCTGCCCACTTGCTGCTCTCTGAGGCCTGGCTCACATGTCAGCAGACTGAAGCGACACTCCTCTTTGCCCAGGGGCCATGTGATTGAGCAAGAGGATGAGATCCCGCGTGCATACATGTGTTTGTGTGTGCCCGCCAGAAGTCCTCCTTCCCCCAGTATAACTCTCCAGGTTGTGCAATAAAGTAACTTCAAAACATCCTCCTTGAGCAAGGGGCACCACTAGAACTGGCCATGGCTTTGTCACTGTCACCAAGAGCTGACCCTGGAGTCTGAGGCCTCGTGGTTTGAGTCCTGCTGCTAAGCCAGAGGAGCAGGACTGGCGGAATCCCAGGACCCTACTCTCCGGGCCTGTCCCCCACGCTGCTAGCTCCAGCATCTCCCCACAGGAGTCCTAAACACCATCTAAACCTGCTGCGTCTGGAGGACACAGCTCCTGTCACGCCCTCCACTCACTGCTGCATTCTGTAAGCACGGGTGCTCCAGCCCTGCACTGGCCCCCACAGACTGGTCCAGCATGCCCTCACTGATGTCCCCTCCAGTCCCTTTCCTTTTTTGCCCTGAGGGTTCCCAGGGAGCAGGGCGGCCTGAGAAGGACTAATGGCCTGCTCCTGATCTCTGGGATAAATCACACCATGAAAATAGGCCAGGGAGGCCAGAGTGGGTCCAGGAAAGGCCAGAGAGGGGCCAAGAGGATAGCAGAGAGACGCTCAAGGAAGCAAAAGGAGGGCAGGCAGAGGAAGAGGAGCAGTGCCAGCCTGGGAGGAGGGGCTGGGGGCTGCTGCCCTGCTGCTTGCTGTCCCAGTCAGCCAGCGGGCAGGGGCTGGGGGATCACCAGTGAGCCCAGGCGCTCCATCAGGCCCCACTCAACTCCGAAGAGTGTCTTCAAGAAATCTGAATCCCTCTCTCACTTACAGCTGGAGGACTGCACATGCACACCGAGGCTGCTTCTGTGATGCCGATGAGCATGCTGCAGATGAGACAGGTGTGCTCCCCACTTCCCAGGCCCCGTCCATCTCCACCTGGGGGTCAGCACCTGGACCTGCACTTGAACAGCTGAGCTCTGTAGCCCCGGATGCACAGCCCCACGTGCTGTGGGGGCAGTTGCTATGGAGACGTGGGAGTGGTCCATGGTTAGTGGTCGTCCTGCACTTTGACCATGATGCTGTTGGGTAGAGGGGCTTCTCGAGCCGACTTCCTGATGAAGCATCCCCTGGGCCAAATGTCCATCCAGGGGGACTTTGATGACTCAGGAGAGCAGAATCTTGTCTGGCAGAGGCAGGCCACCTGCCCCTCAGCCTGGTCGCTCAGTCCTTTGTGGATCTGACACCCGATGAGAGACAGGACAGAGCCAGAAGCACCTTCCCCAAAACCAGCCTCTCGAGCAAGAGGCCTCCTTCAACGTCCTCCCCACCCTCTGTCCCTCCACCTGTGAGCAGCAGGTCTTCTGGGAAGGGGAGCCCGCCCCTCACATCAGCCCAGCCCTGTGAAACATCTCTGACCTAAAAGAGATTGAAGTTGAGACCCCCACACCTGAAAGCGCCCACCCTTTGGCTCTTGCTTCTCCTGTTCTTGGGATTATCAACATTTTGGCATTGGTGTTTGGAGATGCTAAACCTACAACAGGTTCTCAGCAGTCTTGTAAAAAGTCAAGGTGGACTGTTTAGAAAGTCACATCTTCACAGGCCCCACCTCTGAAGGCCTAGGTGCATCGTCTCAAGAGCACCCGCCGTCTGTGGAGCCTTCGTGTGTCTCCTCTGCTCCTTCTACAGCTTCATGAGGGAAGCGGCATCAGCCCATTTCATGGAGGAGGAAGCTGAGTCTCAAGGACACAGAGGCCTTTGCCCCAAGATTGAAGTCTAGTGAGTAACCGCCCACACTCAATGCTGGAACTTCCCATCCCAAACCGGGGGCAAGAGAGGACAAGAGGGCAGGAAATCCTTGTCTCTGGGCAGGTTCAATCTGGGCCGGTTCTCTCGTGTGAGTAAAGACCCAGGCGCCATGAAAGTGTATGTGGTGGCCATTTGACCCTGTAGGCTAGCCTCTGCCACCTGCCAGCCTGCAGGGCACGTCCTTTCATTCCTTCCTTCCCCAGAGTGTACATCTGAAGGTGACCTCCAGGAGGGTCACTCTTTCCTCGGTCGGCTCAGCCTGGCCAAGGAGCAAGCCCTGACTTGGAAGATGGACGGCACAGCACACACCGCAATGCCCCTGCACCTAATGTGAGCTAAATGCTAATTTCGAGCCTGGCATCATACTGAGCACACCCATTTCTCAGTCTTGCGAGCTAGGGGCCACCTTACCCCAATTTCAAGTTGAGAAAACTGAAGCGGAGAGAGATTCGCTTTTTAGAGTCACAGGCGTCCATGGCTGAGCCAGGATTCCAACCCAAGCAGCCTGTGTCCTGGGGACGCTCCCAACCTCCAACCACCCTCCCAGGCGAGGGTGCCAGAGCCGGAAGGTCCCAGGAGCATGCTAGAGAGGGACAAAGCTGGGCCCTGTGCCTCCATACCAGGCCTCCCTTCTTTAAAGATGACGAATTTGGGCAAAATTTTATTCCTATCTCTCCTACATTAGAGACATTTGACAATTGACTTGGAGTTTTTGCAGCTGGAAAAACTGAAAACACATTTCTGCAAATTCCCATAGCTTGATGCCAGCCAAGAGCATTCTGCAAAGTGTAAGGAATAACTCCAGGGCTTAGCTAAATTCCCACCCAGAATGTTCCCGAATGGACCAGTGGGACAGGGCAAGCAAGGGGCAGACTAATAGAGACAGAACTTTAGACAAAGCTACACTCATCCCCAGGAGCCTGTACAGAGCCAGGCTCCTGGGACAGCAGGAGGGACACACACTGGTGACAGCAAAGAACTGAAGGAGCACAGACTTGGGGGTGGGACATGCAATCCAGCCCCACGGAGCAGTGAGATGTCCATGTGACTAACCTCAATGGGGACGCTCCCGTGACCCCCCGGGAAAGTGGAGGGGCCTCAGTCTAAGGCTTTGACCAGGTTGGAGGCCATTTCACCCTCCTTTCTCATGACAGAGACCTATTTTAGATCATTTTCTCCTCATATCCACCACTGTTTTCCAATCCTGCTTTAAATTCACCAACTCACACAACAGTTACACTCATACCATTACACTGACCCTCACACACTCATACTTGTTCACACTCACAACACTCACTCATGTACACACATGCACACGCACACGCGTGCACACATACATATGCACCCCAAGTTCTAGAGCCCTGTCTGTCTACATCAAGTGAAAGGAGTAATCCTAATGGAAAACTATTTCCTGAGGTGGCCAAGGCCCTGGGTCCCCTTGGAGGGGAGCACAAGCGCCACTCCTCAGAGCCAGACTGCTGCCTGGAGACAGCTCCCAGCCTCATCAATGACGGTCAGTGGCATTGAATGCCAACTCAGATAGGTGAGCAGTGCACTGCGGAAATCAGTCACAGCTCTGGCTCTTTCCACGCTGCCATAGACACCTTGGTCCCACTTGTCTGAGATGCTGTCAGAGCAGTGAAGTGTTTAATGAAACACGTCCTCGGGGGACCAGGCTATGGACTGAACACCGTGGGGGAGGACGTGGAACTGGACACCTCTTCCTGCATCCCCAGCTCTGAACCTTGTACCTGCCCCACAGAAGAGAGAGAGCGGATGAGCACAGACCCAGGACAAAGACACACCCCAGAGTTTCCTAGCCAACGCTCGGCCTCCTCCTGATAACCCCAATTCCTGCCTCATGCACCTGGGTGCATATTTGGAATTTCTAGAGGTCACTTCCCAAGGTCACTAGCTGAGAGTCAGGTCCCGAAGTTCACCAGGCACCTCATCTCCTTTCCTGGCTTTGTGCAGAGAACATTCCATTTGTTCGACAGCACTAGCAGCTTCAGTTAGAGAGAAATGTGCAAACACTGCAGACACAAACAGCCCAGAAAACAGGTCAAACCCAACTCATGCACCCACAGTTCTGTCTTTTCCAGTATTTCCCTCTAAAATCAAATTAGCAATGGATGCAAATGAGTTGCAAGAATTCATTTCATTCATTTATCTAATTTTGGAGGCAATCCTGAAGCAAACAGCACCTCAGTCCCCAACACTTAGAGCTCACAGACCACTGAACTCTGAGTTCCATTCGCCTTGCATGGAGGACCATTTATAGCTCAAAGACTTTGGGTCATCAGTTTCCTCCTGAATGCAAACATCCCTCCAATCATTTTGAGGGTGACTGGATAGTAGACACCCCCCATAGACATGGGTGTCTGTGGCAGTGCCGGCAGGATCTCGGTTCCATCCTGACAGTCAACTGCCCTGCAGAGGTGTTCACAGTAGTGGGCAGTGGAATCAAGTCTGCCATCTTATCGGGCACCCCCAAGACCAAGGCAGCCAGCGGCAGAGCTGTGCTCACAGCCGAAGACCCCCGACAAGCAGTGATGGCTCCATGCCTCCGAAGTCTTGGTGGGCCGAGGTGACATCTGTAGCACCAAGAACCAGATTTACACCCAGGTTTCTCTGGAGACAGGCATCTTAGCAGAGCCAGCAAAGAGAATAAGAATGATGGTCGCTGTGGCCTGCGCCTCAGAGCCGACAGGCCTGGGACGCTGTTTTAAGTATGGGAGCTCAAGGAACACTCTCTGCCCCCAAAAGCTTTGGATCTTTAAGGTTGGAATCTCCTTCACCCAGGGTCATGGACTTTCGGGGTCAGCACTGACCTGGCTTGGAATCCTGGCTCTGCCCCTGAATGCCTTCTGGGCCTGGATAGCTCTAAGACTCAGTTTCCTCAACTAGAAAATGGAGAAATAGCAACACGGGGCAGGGCGGCTTTGAGGACTGGCAGTAATGTCCGTGGCCCATGGAAAGAGCACAGTAGAAGAGGTTTTTATTGCTAGAAGGCTCTGGGCCACAGAGTTCCTTTAGGAAGCAGCCTTGTCAAGACCTGCAGACCTGAGTGCTCGTCCAGGACCAGGTGAATCTGCCTGACTTGAATATGGCGGTGACAGACTCTTGTTCAGTGATCACTGGCTCGTCCTCCCCGTCCCATCGCACATGTGCACTCTCCTGCCCCGTTAGCTTGGACTGTGGCTTGCTTTGGCCAATGACTTTGGTGATAGTGACAGGTTTCTACTCCACAGTCCAGGCCTTAGGCAATAGCCTGTTTGCATTGACTGCTTCAGAAAACATGCCCCTGTCAGCCACTGTTTCTTCATTCTGGACCCAAGAACAAGTCTAACCCACATCCCGACGAACTGCAGAGAGTGTCCTTGTTACATGTGCCTCCTCTGTTGGTGGCCTCTCGCTAGTGCCTACCCATCTGCTGAATCTGCCCCTGTCCCAAACTTTCCCGCCCCCACATCCCCTGACCCCCACCCCTCACTCCACTCCTCACCTGCATCCCAGACTCAATGTGCTGCCCTTCCTGGTCCTCCACCTCTGACCGTTCATCTCGTAGCCTCATTCTTTCTCAACAGATGAAGAGATGGAGCAAAGACCCTCAGCAGAGAAGGACCTCTTTCCTGGGAGCAGCGGGGAAGGATCTGAATCCAGGGCTTTCTGGCCTGAGTTACAGCTCACTTCGCTCTGCTGGGCAGTGGCTAAAGTTCTGAGACCTCTGGGCAGATTGACAGAGTCATTCAGAGCCCTTCTGTTGGAATGGAAGTTCCTTAGTCCAATAAATAGGTCAGCCATATGGATTGGCCGTTTTATAGGTCAAAACAGTCAAATATTGGCAATGTCATAGGTCTGCCAGATTCACAGCTGATTAAACAACCCATCTTACCTGAACTGGCCAACATTCAGGGCATATTTCCCTTCTTGGTTCATGAAGATTTCAGGGGGAGTTCTCGAATGCCCTGCTACATTCTAAGACAGAGGGGCATTTTCCCCAGTGCGAAGGAAAATGGTGTCACTCTGGGTCACCAATGGTTCATTTTCAAGTCCCTGGACTGAGCTCCAGCCCTCTGCTCAGCCTGTAAGTAAACAAAGTAAATAAATAAAGTAATAACAAACCCAACTTCTTTCAGCTCCCCACTTTCACTTCGGTGTTATAATATGTTCCAGAATTCATGCCAAGGAGAAATGCAATAAAAAATATAATCAGTCTATCTTAGACTTTGAAGCCTGCCCTTTTCCCTGAGTATCAGGTTAGTCAGTTACCACTCTCAGGGTGGCTCTGGACAGTGTTTAAAAGACCACCCACTCCTAAATTCTTTCTTGCCAGACTTCACCTTCAAGCCTGTGGATTTCCAGGCTGGCTGAAGTCCCCGGAGACAAACTCCCAGCCCACCCAGCCCTCTTTACCCTAGAGATGCCTTTGTCAGGGAAGGAATAGGCCGAAGATGCAGGCAACCATTCGGTCACCATTCGTGTGCCAGACTTGAGTGGTCCTGAATGCGCACACCATTTCCATGAGCCCTCACATGACCTGTGAGGGACAGAGATACTGCTGACCTGTATCCATCAGACTCCAAGTTCATCCCCATCCTAGCGGGGAGGCCAAGTTACTCGTGACCTGCTGTCCTTCCCGCTGCTAAGTCAGACACCTTCCCGCCTGGCCTGCCCCTCTGGACGTGGGTGGGGGTGGGCGGCACAGGCTGACTGCCAAGGCCGGCCTGTTCCTCACGGGGCCTGGTCTAGAGAATCATGTGCGTGGTTCCCCGGTGCAGCCACCCAAATGCCCTTCCTTCCTGCCTTCCCACGCCAGAGCAGAGCATCCAAAATTAAACTGCCAGAAATAGATCGACTTGGACCAGAAGTGGCAAGAAATGCTCTGGGCCTTCTGGAACCTCAGTGCAGCTAGCTCTCCCCTCAGGGAATGAAAGACGGCTAATTATGGGCCGAGGAAAAGGCTGGAGAGGCCTTCACTTCCTCCCGTTCCCTTTGGCCCCAGACATTCCGGGCCTTGCACATATTTAGCAGATTTGCTCCAGCCTCTCCAGCTTCCGGTGGATTTAGCAGAAGTGAAGTCGGGGCCCCGCGGTGATGAACTCGAACAGCTCTGCCTCCTGCCATGGCTTGTTCTTGTCGCCTCACCCTATGGGCTCCTGTATCTAGCAGCATGAGGCTTCTTCTATAGAGACTTTCCCAGGTCACAGGGCAGGAAAGAGGCTAGACCAGGTGGAGAGGAGTTTGAGGAGGAGGGTGGGCACTGGCCTCAGGGATGCTGGCCCACCAGCCAAGGAGGCTGGACTCAACAGCGGACCAACGGTGGGTGCAGATCATGTGTACTTTCAAAAGGCTGTCCTGGCTGTGGGTAATGGGGGCATGGAGAAATGTGTGGGCCTGGTAAGGCTGTGCAGGGCTCCCCCACTCTGCGAGTTTTGATGTCAGTCAGAGGAAGAGACCCCCACTCCCTCAGATTGGCCGTAAGTCATCCACAGGGCAGGACTTCTCAGACCCTACTCTGGCTGCAGACACAGGCAAGAGGCCCTGGGCAGACCAGTTACCAAGTCTGTTCACAGGGGGCCCAGCATGCCCAGAGCCAAGCATTTAACTCAGGAGGGTCCTCAGAACAATGACAAGGCTAGAAAGTGGGTGAGACTTGGGGTGTAGGAGGCCCTACCCCTTCTACATGGTAGCAGGAAGCACAGAGCCCAGGCAGGCACTGGGCCTTCCCATGCCCAGTCTCCCTGCCCCTGTCCCCACCAGCAGAGGACTCCATGCAGGGTTGTAAGCCTGGCGATTCTCTTCTGAAGCTCCTGTTTAGCTGGGCACCTGATCAGATGGACAAGTTAGAGCACAGGGGGAGGGTCACATGCTGATTGTGGGAGCACACAGGAGGGATTAGGCCTCAAGAGCACGTGACCTGTGCTGTCACATAGGACTCCACACTCAGAAGGCTCACAAGGCTTGATTGAATGCATGCATTACCATCCTGAAACTGTTCACAATTTTATCATTGAACTTGTATTTTGTAAGGAACATCAGAGGGGACATTAGATCACAGGTGTGAGCAAAGGAGACACATGCACGTCCTGCACCATTCCACGCGTGTCATGGTCACGCTGCCACACAGCCCCCCCTGCACACTTATCTCGTGGCCGGGCTCCTTGCACCAAAGGGCTCACTCTCGGTTTAACATTTTGCTGCCACCCTATTAAAATTCTTGTATTTTTATCTGTGAACTTGGGTTTCAGAAATGAAATCCAGTGTGACAGTGAAGGCTGCGCGTGAACAGGGGAGGTCCCACAGTGTGTGTGACTGCCACTCCCTGCTCCCTCGGAACCAGGGACCCTGTGAATTCACAAAGTGAGGAGTTCGAAGACAGGACAGCTGAGGACAACGTGAGCCTGTGATGTGTGTGACTAAGAGAGGAAGGGCTCTGACAAGGTCAAGAGGCCCCCACACCATGGATTCCTGAGAAGCAGAGGACCAGAAGACCTGTCTCATTCTTTCTGACTCATGTGATGTCCCAAGTCGGCCGACCACTTCTGCTGAAAATGATGACACAGGACAGAGAAGACGGGAAACCACAGTTCCCTTTTCTTTCCGCCCTTCCTCACTCATCAGCAAGACAAGATCGAGTGTGGGGAAAGTGCAATTTGATCAAGAAATTAAAATTAAAGCAAAATGCAAAATTAAAGCAGTTGAGCTTTTCCACGTTCTGGAAAGGAAGGAGGGCATGCCAGGGTTATGAACGTGATTGCATCATCTCAGTGATCCTGCACACCAGCTCAGTGCTTGCATTTCCATTTAGAACTGGTGTTACACAATGCAGAGCTGAATAGTAAAATGCATGCCAATAATTTGCATTTTATATTTGTCTTCATTTAGAACATTAAGTAACAAATTTAAAAAACATGTTAAGTCAAGAAAGAGACTGTGAAAGAAAGGAAAAAAGTTTGCATGTTAGTGTTTTTATTTGACATTTTTATCCTATTTAAATGAGACCCTGCATTTTCATTTTGCTTGAAGTCCTGAAAATTATGTAACTATCCCTGCCTGGTCAATTCCTTCCTAGTTATCCTTCAAGGCTTTGTTAGATACCATTTCTTCCAGGAAGCCTTCCCTAACTCCTCCTGTGTGCTCCACAATAACCAGCATATGTCTCACCCCATACTATAAATTATTGATCTGATCAGGTGCCCAGTTATACAGGAGTTTCAGAAGAGGATCGCCAGGCTTGCAAGCCTGCAGAGAGTCCTCTGCCTGTTCTCAGAGCCGTCCCAGGGCCTGGCACACTAAGGGCACTCTTTCCCTGTTTGCTGAATAAAGTAATCAATCAACCAACCAATAGTTAATGAATGAATGAAAGAACGAATGAATGAAAATAGAGGGCCATATATCAAACATCATCCTGCCATTAAATGAATGGACAGTATCACCAAGATTTCTGTGAAGCATGGCAGTGAGTGATGTGCCCCCATGTGGTTCACTTTGACCCTGTCCTGTCCTTCCCCACTCTTGTGCGTACATGTGTGCTGACCAGATGCCAAGTTCCTTGAGAATGAGAACCCCAATTTATCATATCCGGTCCCAGAAGTAGCCCATTGCTTCATCAATACCCATGCTAATGAGTGAATGTATGGAAAAGGCATCTAAGAAGAAAATGTGCCCCAGGTGATCAAGACTCTAACTTAAAGTCTGCTCCAAACCCCACCACAAAATATACAAACTTAAAAAAAAGAGAAGAAAAGTCTAACCATTCTTTAAAATACACTTTTAGGAAATGTCATATCATTCTCCGTGGGATTAAAATTAGGAAAGCTCTAGTGGAGCAGCAGTTAGGTCAATCTCCTTCAAAGAAGCTCAGACCACATACCCTGGTCTAGGGGGAAACAACCAGTGTGAACTAAATAAAAATAAAATAAATTGCTTCTTCCTCTTCTCCCTGCCTGCACCTTTCCTTTAAAAAAAAAAAAAAATCTAGGAAAGCAGAGATTAGGCATTTGGCAAAGCCACCCTCATCTGCCGAGGACAGACTGCTGTCCTTCCGTCACCACTCACCACTGCACATTGAGTAGATCAGAGCGCTCAGTCCCGAACGGTCTCCAGCAAATTGCAATGTGAGCACGCTCATCTCTGGGACGTGTCTCCTTCAGTGCAGCAGACTGGCTAGTTACTCACTATCCCATTTTCCTCCTGGGAACACAGACAGACTGCATTCCGGCCTCCTCGAGGCACGATGACTGCGTCCTGGCCAAAGAAATGTCGGAAAAGTGATAGACGCTGCTCACAGGATTAGCCGTCCTTGGTGTGCTGGCTTGTGTTCTCAGGCTTGCTGACTCCCAGCACAAGATGGCTGCTGTACACCAACATCCATCTGCTTCCCAGGCAGGAAGACGAGAATAGCACATGGAGCTAAGGAGATATACCAGTCAACTCTATCCACCAAGCCAGTCTCCACCTACATTTCGTTGACCAAAACTGCATCCTCGGCCCACCCTGGACAAATGACTGGCCAGTAGGAATTATATTATTCTGTTTTCTTTATAATCCATTCATGATGCATCACCTGCAGGGTCAGACACACCCTCTGTGAGATCAGTGAGTCGACATGGCTGCAGCTCCTTGGTGGGAAGACGACAGGAGTGAAATAGATGCAGGAGTCAACAATGACCCCCTCCAGTAGCTGGAATTTTCATAATCTTCCCTCCTTTTACCACAACCCTCATTTGCCATTAAGAGACCAAAGAGATACCTGGATGGACGCTGTTGATCCCTGAGTCTGGGCTCCATGCAGCAGACCCCAGAACTCCATTTTATCATCTCTCACAGGTAATAAAAAGATAACAGGTTGGTGACCAACAGATAACAGCACAATCATTCACACCGAAGGAGGAAGCTTTCCCAGGACCTGACACCCTAGGGTAACACCTTTGTTTTCTAGGATCCCACTGGTTGCCATAAGCAGGCCATCAGAAATTAGCAGAGCACTTAGTAATGAGACTGTCCAATGCATACACGGTGCAGGGAAGAGGGTTTGGTCGTAGATGGTCTCCGGACAATCAATTGCTGCCGTGCATTTGGAAAGCAATCTGGCAGTATCATGAGCCTTAAATGTATTCAAACCTTTTGATCTAATAATTCTGCTTCTGGGAATCTCTCTGAAGGAAATAATTTGAATACTGAAAAAGCTTTTTTGCACCAAGACATTCCTGGCAGGATTACTTATAACAGTGAAAGCCTAGAAACAGCCAGAATAGCCAGGCTCTGGAGAACAGCCATTGAGAGATAGGATTTCTCTAGAGAATGTGGTCTATAAGGCGGGACTGCAGCAGCCAGATGAATGGCTGGCTGGCTGGGCAGACAGATAGATTCCACTCAATGGAGCGCACGCATTCATTAAAACAATGCCTGTAAAGGGTTTATAATGGGAAAATGTGTGTGAATAGAAGGCGTGCGTTAAAATAATGGGCATAATATGATTATTGGTATATGGAAAAGGCTGAACTACTCCATGTGGGAAAACTCCAAAATGTAACCATGAGTGGTCATTTTCAGGGTTTTTTACTTTTACTTTAGGTACTTTTAATTTTTCCTCTTATAAGCATGTACTGTTTTTTATAATAAAAATTATTTTCAAAAAATGTGAGTGTTGCTTGGTTAGCCTGGAAGTTGGATGGGACTGAGGGCTGGCTTTGGGGACATTCCCAGTCCTGCTCTGGGTCTTGTCTCTGGTGACCACAATCCTGTGTGGCCAATGTCAAGTCTTCTCACCCTGGCCTCTCCCTTGGGAGCAACTTCTCCCTCTCCCGTCCTGGGGTGTCCCCACCACCCATCATCCCCCCACACACACTGGTTTTCTGGGCTTGCGAGATGCACTGTGACGTTCCACAGGAGGCTTCCCTCTGGCCTCCTTGAGGCTGCCTGATCATCCCCGGCCTCCACACTGTCCCCAAGGTGGCCCCCTGCAGAGGACACCCTTTGTCTGTTGACTTTTGCTCACTTTGTTCTCAGAATTGGCTGTTTGCCCATCACTACTGTGACAACTTTTTGAAGACCCCTCTATCCTGATTAGACGACAAATCTCAAACTTCCTTTGATTTCCGTCCAAATTAGACTGCTAAGATCCATCCAGATTTCTACTGGCCACTGTCACTCAGTTCCATACCATCTCAATGTGTAAACTGACCACTATTTATTTATCGATTTATCTACTTCTGGTGACAGGACTTGGGCTGTGTCCAGAGTTTTGATACCAGGAATGCTGCTGCTATGAATATTTCGGAACATGCCTAGGAGAAGCAGCGCTGGTTTCTGAGGTCGTGAAGGCTCAAGTCTATGGGACAACACCAGACTCTTTTCCAAAGAAGCAACATCATTTTGAGAAAACTTTATACAAATCTGTATATCGTCTTGGTTTTTCTGTCAATATAAAATGTTTTAAAATATATAGTTTTTTTAAATTATACAACCTAATGTCTTTTTAAAGCTTAAAAAAAAAAACCTAAAATTGAAAATATTGGAGGAGGCTACATTGAGAGGTGATTGAAAGAAAACCCAGAGCAGGGTAAGCACCAGCTTGAGGGGAATGGTGCCCTGGCGGGGGGTGGGCTGGGGCCGGGGAGCAGGGTAGACTGTCAGAGTTCTAGCATTCTAGCTGGATGGTGAGTCGCTGGGGGTTATTACATGAAAATAAAGGAGGGGAGGAAAGGAGGAAAGGAATGAGGGAGGGAGGAGGAAGGGCGTTTTGCGTGGACAGTGCTGGGAGAGTCATAAATAAGGATTGTGCATAGTGTGATTCTGTCTACCAGGCCCATCAAACATCACGGGAGAGGGGATCTGAGAGGCATTCATGCTGCTTTACCAGGTTCATCAGTGGGTAGCTTGACTGTGCCAGTGAGTCAGAAGGCCCCAGTACCAGCCCCACAGTACAAAGTCCAGCCCCTCATTGTCCACAACACACCCCACCTTTGCTCTGCATGGCATGGCCATGTAACTCCTCCACAGGGGGTGCCACCCCTGGCTCCTTCATCTCTGGGCCCCCCAACCTTTGCATGTCCAGGCCACCCATAACAGGTTGATGCCAGTTTGCTTGCTCCTTTCCACCTGTGAGCACCTTGAGGACAGGGCCTGCCAGACCCGGTCACCTCCCACACCAAATCCCAAAGGAGCCATTGAACAAAGGAATGGCATGTTCTCTTTAAAGGGCAAAGACGTTTGACTTCCCATTGCAAGTCTGTTTTCCTTTCCTGATTCAGATCCTTGCCTGATCTGGGTGGAGGAGACACGTGGAAAACATCTGTCTGGTGGGTTGACACGGGTGGGGACAGAGAATGGAAAGAAATCTGCTACCTCCTGTTTACCATGGACGATGGACTTGGAAAGAAAAAGTGCAGCCCCAGCAGGACAGATGAGTGGAGACAGCGGCCCCACAGTGGCCATCCCAGGACGCGCCCTGCAGATGGGACTGAGGGACCAGGGCTCTGCAGGCCCCGGGTTTCTCTGGTCAGGATAGTCCAGGCTGGCTGCTTGCTCAGATGCTCTCTAAAGAGCATTGGTTCTTCTCCTGTCTTCCAAGAGGAAGTGAGAAGCAGTCTCTGTCCAGGAGCTCCTGCTGCTCTCTGGCCAGGGAAGCCGGGCAGAGCTCCTGCTGGTCACAGCTGCAAGAATAGTGACCGAATAGGAGAAAGTCTGCATAAGGAAGACTGTCCCGAATTATTTACGAAGAAAAGCACAACCAAGGAGATGCGGAGTCAGTAGTAGGTAGAAGGAGGGGTCTGAGCCTGCATCACCAGCCGCTGTCCTATGGCCCCTTAGCACTCGGAGTCAGCTCAGCACATGGCATCTTACTAATGAGGTTCAGCCAGTTCTCGTGAGCATGGAACACCTGGAGCTGGGGCTCCTCCGAGCAGCCTCGCACCATCCCCCTATAACCTGACTGTGTATTCAAAGTGCCAGCCAACCTCTCCCCCAAATACTAGCCAACTTGTCCCTAAGTGCCACCACATCTTCCCAAAATAACAGCCACATGACCCCCAAATACCAGCCTAGGTGTTCCCAGTCTGTCCCCTGAAGTGCCATAAATGTGAGCCTCAAGGAGCTGTCCTCCTTTGAGTGGGTGAGATGGTGCAACCAACCAGCCCGCTGAAATGCCTCAGCTGCCCTTGCCTCCTAGAAGACAGAGTCCGAAGTCTCTGGTGCGGCTCACAGGGGCCCCCACATGCACCTACATGGCAGTTCCACAAGCCCTTATGCTCCTGTCAGCAGCCCGCAGGGGCCCACCCTGGCCACACCCATCCTCCACCCTGCCCCACGTGTGCTCTGTTCCACTGTGGCTGTGCTCCCCAGCTCCAGCATCGTAACGCTCCCGTGCTGGACTCCTGGACAGCAGACCAGCCCACCCCGCCAGCCCATGGTCCCAGAAGAAAGAGGATCTGCTCCTGCCTGGGTCCTCGGAGCCCTGACCAGCTCCAGGTTCTGAGAGTGGGAGAAAGAACAGCCCAACCGGAGGTGGCTTGGATTCCCCCTGTGCCACCATGCCCATGATGCCCCCAAACACTTGCCTGGGTGCTCAAGGTGCTATCCAAGGAATCTCAGCCCCACCCCAGAGCTGCTGAGTCGGAACCTGCATTTTGAGGAGACTTCAGGTGATTCGAAGTCCTGCCGTGGGTCACAAGGTGCAGGAAGTGGTGGGGCTGGGACATCAATCCATGTGAAGCTGAGGCTTGAGAGGGGAAGTCTGCCCAAGGTCACACAACAAAATATCACAAGCTAGAACCAGAAACCTGGTCTTCAGGCCCCAAGTTCACGGTTCCTCTGGGAAAATGATCCCCAGACTAAGGGGTCTGTCCGCCCAGGTGATGTCCTCCTCTTCATTGCTGGGACCTCAGGGAGCTGGGAGCAGGCCAACTGTGGGCCCAGGGCTAGCGAGGGGCCCCACTACCTCCCTGGAGAGGTGGGCAGGCAGCCAGCTCCCTCCATGGTCAGCTGCTCTCTGGGCTGGAGGATGGAGGGGTGTCGGAGCACCGGGGCTTCTGCAGGAAACATGTCCTGAGCTCCAGAGAATTATAGGCTGCAAAAACAGGAGTGATCCCATACAGACCTCCGCCAGCCGAGCCAGAGGATGTGCACCTGCAGGTCTCTGCCAGGAAACCCCTCAGCTGCAGGGCCAGAACCAGGGGAGTTTCAGCCAGAGCAGATGGTGGGGGCTGATTGATGGCTTCCTGTATTTGTCGACCAGGGATGTGAGCCC
The DNA here is from genome assembly GCA_004363575.1 of Solenodon paradoxus. Classification (NCBI taxonomy): domain Eukaryota; kingdom Metazoa; phylum Chordata; class Mammalia; order Eulipotyphla; family Solenodontidae; genus Solenodon; species Solenodon paradoxus. Next base: position 68,322 of record RJWH01004261.1, on the reverse strand, counting down.
TTCGGTCCAGAGTCCCCACTGGAACTGTTTCAATTCAATAACCAGAGTTAGTGCACACTGCCCCCACTTCGGGTGACAATTGCAAGCCCCAGGAAATCCCTGTACTTCCGACAACAGGTATCAATTGGAATTTCCATTTGCAACAACCCGTCCCCGGTCCCATCATTTGCTAGAAGCTCACAGAACTCAGGGAAACACTTAAGTTCACCAGTTTACTGACTGCAAAGGATATGAGTAAGGCTGCAGGTAAACGGTTGGGTGGAGACAGGTACATGGGGCAGGACTGCTAGCACCCCACTCGCCCAGCACCTCTTCGAGGTCCCCAAACCCACGACCAAGGGATCTGATGGAGGCGTCCTCACGCACAATCCCCCTTTGCTCCATCACCAGCCTCTCCCACTCTTGAAGGAGATGGTGAGGAGCTAAAAGTTCCAGACTTCAAACCACAGATTTGTCCCTGTGTTGGCCAGCCTCATCCTGAAGCCAGTTAGCCAGCATCACCGCATTAGAGCAAAATACACCCCAGCACCCAGAAAATTACAAGATGTAGGGGGCTCTGTGCCCATGTGTGCACAGCTGAGGCTCCAGCAGGGATGTCTGCCCAAGGTCACTCAACAGAATGTCGTGAGCTGGAACCAAACCCTGACCTTCAGTCCCCCAGGTCACAGCTCCTTTGGGGAAATGACCCCCAGCCAAGAGCAGGGGTCTTTCTGCCCAGGCGATTTGCTCCTCTTCCTCGCTGGGACCTTGAGGAGCTGGGGCGGAGAGCAATGTGTTATTTCATCATCTCTCCCAACAAAAACAGCAGCTAAATCCAGCCACTGTTGACCCTAGAGTGACCTCGAGATGCCTCCAGCCCTCTGTGTGCCTGGGACACTAGCGGAGACCGTCTCCAATTCTCCAACCTCTCTTCAAACCAAGTGCAGCCCTGGAAGGAGGGTCCTATGCCTCAGATCCCTCATGTGTGAGCTGGGGGACAGCAGCCTGTCTTGGTCCTGTGGTTGGTTGGGTCATGACGCAGTGTTGTCTTGCATTTTTAATGGTTGGTCCCCCATTTGTTTAAAGTGGAGGTTGGCAGAAAATGGCAGCTGTGCCCCTACTTCCCAGTCAGAGAGAAAAAGCTGGGTCGGGGCCTTTGAGGCTCAGCCAGCAGTGTGTGTGAATGGGTGACACAGGTACAGAGACCACTGTGAGTCCCCTGAGACTCTGGCCACCCACAACCTCTGCCATCTCCTGCTGTATCCAGGGCTAGAAAGTGGGGGTTTGGGGGAGCTCCACCCAGGTTGAGGGGCCAGGGGGTGGGGAGGTGGTATGAACAATAAAGCTCCAGGCAGGGAGTGACCTGCAGAGAGCTAGAGGCTAGGACGTGAGGGAGCAGGGACAGGGAGAGACAGGCAGAATGGCTGGGGGGCACCTGCGTGGATTGGGGGAGCAGTGAGTTGCTTCTACACCCTGCTAAGGGGCCCAGCAGAGGGGTTTCCCCATTAGACTTCCATGGCTGGATGATTTGCGTGTGACCTTAACATGGCCCTCAGGTATGAACAACCGGGGTGACCTCAGGAGTCCCAAGTTGCTGAGAATTTGCGAACATCTGTAAATGAGCGCTCCCAAACTTCTGAGGGGTGCTGGTGGTGCTCTGTTTTGTTCGGGCCTTGTCTTGCTCTCTTTTGTGTTAAAGAACAGAGACTGAATGACATGAATGCGACATGTCTAGAAGTTGGACTTGGTTTACTTGGGAGAAGCCGAAGTGGCTGCAGAAGGCAGTGTCACCAGCCCACAGGTGAAGCAGTTGGAAGACAGCTGAGCAGGTGGTCTCCGAGGCAGGAATGACCAAGGTGACTCCTGCCTGGGTGAGGACACTCCCTCCCACCTCTCTGCCCAGGTGCTGCTACCTCTGGAGAAGCCAGACTGTGACCTTCCTCAAGTGAACATATTAGGTCCTAGCTTTGACAGGACATGCCATGTTTCAAACTCAGAGTGCAGGCCACAGCCCTGGGAATGTCCCTGCTGGGCCCTCATCCCTGACTCTGTCACTGGCACCAGAAGGGCAGCCACCTGCCCAAATCAGCATGACCTGCGCGGACACCCTCCTCGGCCCCTCCCACAAGGCCCAAGCAGGTGCTGGGGCCTGCCTGCCCCGCTCCCCTCCCACTGAACACAGCTTCGTGTGAGCTCCAGCCTCTCTCTGTCTGGGACACCCCTCACCTGACTCAGTCCTCATTGTTCCCAGCTGGGTTGGGCTGATGTCCCCTCAGCCCCAGCTCACATGGTTGGTATGACTCATCTGCCTTTGAGAGCCTGCACTTTCTTTTGACAGGTAACTGACCATCCCAAGTGCCCCACCCTCTGCCCAGATCCAAACAATATCTGCTGGGCATCACATCCTCCACATAGAGGGACTCTGCTTGTCGTTTCTCGATGTGAAAACTCCCTTGGGTTCCTCCTGTAGACCTCAGCTATAAGTTCCAAGATCTCCATAAATGACCACATATATGACCTCAGATCACCAACTCCAGAGCTGGGCTTCAGTGCTGGAGGCTGGTTTGCCCAGATCTGAAGACCCTGGTCAAAGGGACCACAGGGGCACTATCCTTAGTTACTCCCGGGCCCCAATGCTGCTCAAGGCACTTCCCAGGATGCTGTGTTACAGCCAGAACCACACTGCAGCCCACACCCAGACGCTCTGTTCAGGACCCACCATACCCCCGGGCTCACCTCCACCAGGTCCCGGCCCCACCCCCACATGGACAGGAGTGGTTAATGGCCTAATCAAAGTGGAGACTGGGGCCTGGCTCAAGGATGGAAAGAGAGGAGGAAACAAAGTCTGGGAGGGTGGAAAGAAGCATGGAAGGAAGGAAAGAAGGGGTTAAAAAACAAAAATCAAACCAAGTTCATTTAAAAACCTAATTGACTCATTTAAACAATTCATGGATCTGGCAGCATCCCATCTAGTAAGGAAAAGAAAGCTCTAAAAATTTGTATGAAATGGAAGGATTTTATAGGCAGAAAGAAGCAAGTTAAGGAAAGAGGGGATTATTTCAGGCTTAGGTAACCTCTCCAAGGGGACTGCAGAAAGGTCTTAAACCAGATTGTCTCATCTTCCTTTGGGGAATGGGAAAGTTACTTCATTGGTGCTGACCAGAAAATTCCATACTGACCAGTAGGAGCTGCATTCTGGGGGAGGTTGGACCCATAGTCAGGTAAGATAGTAAGTCTCGTGGGTGGAGCTTAAGTGTTGCCATCTTGGGAATTGCTGGACTAGAAGGATGGAGGGAGCGAGGAGGGGCTGTAGGGGGAGGGAGGGGAGAGGGAGGTAAGAGCCAGACCCTGGGTGATGTCATTCTTCTGACCTTTGGGTTTCTCCACCCAGGCTCAGTGTAAACAGATAGGATCCAGTTGGGGAGGGAGCAAAAGCCCGGGTCCCAGCAACAGGGACCTGACATGTGTATGTGTATCTGCCTGTCTTGTCTGTCTGCTGGTCTGCCGGCCTGTCTGTCTGTCTAGACTCTTGCTTTCCTTGTGGACATTAAGAAAACATTTGGATTCTGCCTGACAGTGCTTGTTCCTGGATAGTACCTTTGGGGTGACTTTTTACCGTCATGTCCTTTGTGTGACCTGAATGCTTTTTTTTAAGAATATACAAAAGCACCGTTCATTGTTTCTTCTTAGTCACAGTGCACTTTTGAAACCGTTTTCCTCAGCAGATTCCTGGTGATTCTAGGATAGACAAGGGTGGAGCCCCGCTGACGCTCAGCCCTCCCTGAGCATAGTCCCCAGGGAGCTCGCAACAGGACACCCTGGTACCATGCTGCCGGGCGGGGCCCAGTTGCCGCACCATCTCCCCAGGACTCCAGGGCCCTGCTCCATCAGGGGTGACACAGCGGTGAGCCACCCACCTCAATCTCATCAAACCCTAGCTGGGAACAGGGCAGGGGCCACACAGGTGTCTGCAGAAGCTGGGTCCCTCTGCCTGGTCCCTCTTCCTGGGAGCTAACTTCCTGTCACTCGGGTAAGACTCTGGGACACTGTCATTAGAGCCAACAGGAGCGTTTAGGAGACATTACAGCAGAAGTTCCTCCAACAGGACAAAGACACAGGCCTGGCAGAGGAGGAGCGCCCAACATGCACATCTGCAGCTCCAGGCTGAGTGCCCTTTCAGACACACAGATGAGGGCCATAACCAGACCGATGTCCCTTCACTCTCCCAACAGATGCAAAAGGTGGTGGAGGCTTCAGCTCCTCTGCCCTACCCAGCCGCCAGTCCCCAGGCCACCTGCCCCTAGCAGGGGGTGGGAGGGAACACTGTCAATCAAGCCCTGACTCCTCCCTGGGCTCTACTGTGGGGACCCTGGGCAAGGGGACTGCAGGAAGGGCTAAGGAGCTGTCCTGGAAAGGCGCTGGCCAAGATGCAGGCTTCAGACATACAGGTTGAAAAAGCAGACAAGAAACTGGGGACAGACCTCCTTCTACAAAGGAGCATTAAGATTTCTGTGGGCTGAATTGTGTCTCCTGCCAGTCAAGGGTGGAGCTCTCACCCCCACGGGGATGGCTGGGGAGAAAGCCTGGGGTGGTTACTCCGTTTAGATGAGGTCCTGGGGGTAGGACCTCGTGATGGTAAATGTGACTGGGGTCCTTGGCTTAGTCTGAGAAAGAATTCAACAGAGTCCCAGTAAGCAACCCAGAAGATAATTCACGTGCAAGTGAAAATAAAGCAACGAAGAACAAGGCGCTCTTAGAGGAAGAGCAGCGGCCACAGAAGCCTGCCCGGACTGGGGAGAAGGGAGGGGCGAGACCATAACTGGGGCCATAGTTATGAGAGACAGTCCAGAGCTGCTTCCCTCCAGGAGCCACAGAGCTTTTAAACTGCTCTTCAGTCACTGAGGGTCCCGGAGGGAGAGACTCTCTGACAATCAGCGAGCGATGGTGACCGTGACCTGGAGTCTCAGTTGCTGTGCTTGTTTCCCGAGACGCTGCTGGTGTCCCCAGGTGCCTGGCGGAAAGCTGAAGATGCCGGTTACTCCTTCCCGCTTTGCCTGGCCTGGCAGAGCAGAGATTTGAAGGTGCGAAGGGGCTTTCAGGGGGAGGTGTTCCAGTCTAAGGCAGGGGCTGTGAGAGAGAAGACCCCCAGTCTGAGCTGCAGATGCTGCAGACCCCAGGGTGAAGGTCAGGAGGCCGGGGTGTGTCTGTAATGACGGACATGGGGCGGGGAAGGGCTCGCTGCAGACAGGCTGCAGTTGGTTGTTACTCCCTGCAGTGGTGCGTCCAGGGGAGACGGGGAAGGAAGGTGATTAGAGCAGAGGTGCTAGTAATGGGGAAACTCAGACTCTAAAGCTGTGGTCCCCAAAGAGTGGGGAGGGGTCTTCTTGCTCATGGGTCCCACTCCCGCATCAGTGGGACTGGTGTCCTTACTGGAAGACACACTTGCGTTGCCTCCTTATCTGAGCTCAGCATGAGAAGACATGTCTGAAAGCCAGGAAGACCCCTGCTGAGGCTCCCTGACAGCAGGCGGCCTCTGCACGTGAGCAATAAGTGTCTGGGGTTTAACGCCCTCATTGTAGATCATGGTAAAACCATTGTAAATCATTATAAAACAATGACTGGGATGTTGGACATTTTCCTTTTTAAAAAGAACTGCCTTCTGCGAGATTGCCTTATGATCGGACGTATAAGGAATCACATCAGGTAGAAAATTTTCAATAGGTGAACACCCCTCCACATGCCTGAGAACTTTCCAGAACCTCCATCTGTGGGAGGGCATCCCATCTTCATGGGGAAACATCAGCAGGTCTCTCCCACAAAGCCAGACTTGGCAGGAGACTATGAAGAGGCGTGAGGATGGTCAGGGTTTGTGAGTTAATAGAACATTGCATCGCTGACATCTCCAACAGCTTCTCAGGAAAAATCAGCCAGTTTTTAAGATTTTATCCACTACTGAGGGCTTCTCAGAAGTGTCTGTGGAAGGATGTCGGGGAATATTAATATTCAGACAGGGCCTTTTCATTGTCTAACTTCCTCTCCTGACTACCTAGGCCAACATATACACATAAATACACACACACACTGTCACACACACACACACACACACACACACACACATTCACACACAGTAAACCATAAACAACCCCTCTGAGCTGCTGACTTTGGCTCCCAAGTCAAAGCCCCTCTGGCACTGGGGCCCCAATTGGGTGACCTGGAAGGCACAGGCCTGGGATGCAGAACTTATAAGGGGCCAAAAACTGTCATGAAGAAAAACAGTTTAATGCAATCACCTAAAAAATCAAAATGAATGCAAAAACAATGAACAAAGTATTAAAAATTTAAATTAAAACAGATTCTCAAGTTACAGCAGGCAAGCAGGCTCAGGGCCCAAACAGAGGGTAATTTTTTCTCTTGCGGCCATCATTCTGAGGCCAAGGTCACCACAGGTCACAGTGCCAAGCCCTCGAAGTGTCCTGGAATCTCAACACGGGGAGAATTCTGGGGAGCACCTGGTCCCAGCATTAAAACATCTACAATGATGAAACCATTTTTGTTTTTTAATTTCCAACTGACGCTTGTAAAACACAATAAAATTCTAAAAAAGGACACGGTTAAAAAAAAAAAAAAAAAAGAAAAAGAAAAACTCATGAAATGCAAGCCAACTGTTTCGTTACTGTATTTTGTCATATACTATATATCATGTTATGACATTCGGCACACTCGGTCAAAGGCTGTCATGCTTCTGCTGTCTGCTCTAAATTTTGGTTCTGACTTGACCACGAATAGACGACAGCCCAGTCGGGTCCTCAGGCTGCATACTGAGTAACTGAGATCGGTTCGGGTCCTGCCTGACCCACTTCTCCTTCCAGAAAGTGGGGGGTCCAGGCCAGAGTTCTCAGGGCATTCAGACACTGGAGGCCTGGTGAGAACCAAATGTCTTCCCAGATCTAGGCACACAAATCAGAAATCGCTAGTTCCTTGTCCCTTGTGAGACCTGTGAGCTGTCTGTCCCAAAATGGAAGCTATGTGATTGATCTGTGTGCCCCACATGAGAAAGGACACAGAAAGACAAAGAAAGTCAGGCCCAGAGCAGTGGTCTCTCTGTCTGCGTCCTGGAGGCTCGGAGCATCCTCTGTGACCACGACAGGCGCTGCAGGGCAGTCTCTTCAGGTACAACCTGCCCTGAAATGGAGACCCCGAACTCCTCCCTAGAAGAGAGCTGAGGTGCTCAGCAGCAAGAGGCCTGGGGACCTCCAGCAGGGGCCAGAGGCCAACAAGGGACCTGCGGTTGATGGCGCAAAAGTGCATCTACAAGTAACAGGCACACAAGGTGTTGACAGATGAGCTACTTCTTGTCATTCTCCCTAAAGATGGGGTTTATGAGCCCATTTCAGAGATTAAAAACTGACATCACAGAGATTAAGCCCTGGGTGACACAGACATCGAAGTCAGTGCCAGAACCAATTTCCAGTTCTTCAAAGTCCAAGGGAACCATTCCCTCCTTGTCCATGGAAAACCAAGTGCACGGCCGTCTGAAAACCCCTTCCTCCTGGAGAGTGTCTATTCTCATCCAAAATTTCAATACAAAAGCATAGTTTGGAGTCAGAGAGATTGATTCCTCCATTTTCCTTCTTTTTTCTGAGGATAGCTTTGGCTATTTGAGGTCTCTCTTTTTTTTTTTTTTTTTTTTTTTCCAGTTCCACACAGACTTCAGTATTGTTTGTTCATTTTCTTTAGAATGTGTCTCTGGAATTTTGATATGAATTGCACTAAATCTATATATTGCTTGGCTACAATGGTCATTTTAACTATGTTAATTCTTCCTTCTACCGCAAGGAATACGCTTCTATTTCCTTGTGTCTCCTACTTCTTTTGTCAGTGTCTTACAGTTTTCAATGTAGAGTTTATTCACCTCCATTGTTAAATTTGTTCCCAGGTATTTTGTCTTTTTTGGTGCTATTGTGAATGGTATTTCTCTTTGCTCTAGTTCATTGTTTTCATATAGCAATGCTACTGATTTTTGTGTATTGTTTTTATATCTTGCTCTGGCATATAGATATAGACATATACATACTCATGGAAGCCCAGACAGCTGTTAAAAAAGATGAAATCATGCCTTTTGCCACCACCTGGATGAAACTGAAGGGGATGGTGTTTAGTAAAATAAGCCAGAAAGAAACAGAGAAGCACAGGATGGTTTCACTCCTATAGATAATATAGAGAAACAGAACAAAGAGATAATCTCAACACAGTTCACAGGTGCATGATCGTTCCATGTGTATATACCTGGGGAGTCTGAACCACATGTTCCTCTGTGTGTGTGTGTGTGTGTGTGTGTGTGTGTGTGTGTGTGTGACAATGTACACCAGCATGGATGTGTGGGCATGCTCCTATGAGTGAGTGTGTATATACGAATGTTTGTGCCTATGTGTGACCATGTGTGAGTGTGTGTGAGTGTGTGTGTGTCTAGGTGTGGCCATGTTCCTGAGCAGGAATTGTTTGCAGAAGGAACAGAAAGGCCATGAGTGAGGGGAGGGCCTAGAAAGCAAGATCTGCAGTGTGGGAGGAGCGGGACTAGCCCAGGCCTGGTCTCGATGGCTGAGCTCACGGAATGTCTAGATGCAAAACCACAAACTGTTCTGAGCAGGGGTGGCAGGTGGGCGCTGCACTTTAAAAGGAACTTCTCTGATTTCTTTCAGGAGCCAGGTTGGAAGAGTCAAATTTCAAGCTTGCAGAAACAAGTTTGGAGAACTTCGCGGTCATCTGACTGGGGCCAGTCTCTACACCTTGGGCCTATCTCGGCTCAACAGCTCTCCACACAGAATAAGTGTAAATTTAACAGCCCCCATGTAGACCCTGGAGATCCGTGGGTTGCTTGTTTCCAGGTCATGCATTTCTGGTGCTTCAGCTCTCCCTCGGCCCTAGGACTGTCCTCCCTAATAGGTTTCAACAACTGTAGACTTCTTGCAGTCAGGTACCCACAACCTTATAACCTTCTGCCCAGACCAGGGACTCTCACCTCCTAGATTCTAGACACCTATCTCTGTTAATCCAACCTGAGCCCAAATGGAGTGACTCCATGCTTCTGCTTTAGTCCTGTGTCCCAATCTGAGAGTCCACTTGTCCACCCATGTGGTTGCTGAGTCTCTCACAGAACAACTGAACAGAACACAGAACTTGCTGGAAGACAGAGGCATGAAGACACCAAGAGTAAGTACAGGGCAAGGAGCTAATACACAAGCTTTGGAGCTGCATTCAGATTTACTTGAGGAGTCAAGAGGCAAATCACTTTATTTCTGTTTTTCCTTCTGTAAATAGGAACATTGAGACCTGACTCTCCGAGCTGTTGAGAGAGAAATTTATATCAAGTTGCTGGTACAGGTTCTTGTGCTTGATTGATTCATCCTGTCATGGACAGCCTTCAGCGGCCTCAGTGATTCTCACCTCCTGGTATTCACAACCTGTGTAGTCCTTCCTCCTCTTCGCTGAATAGAGATGCTGCAGAAATGCAACTAACAAGCTCTACTGAAATGACAGGCATGGCTTCCAAGACCAGGTCATAAAAGATAGACCGAGCTTCTTACTTGCTCTTTCTTGGATCACTCACTTGGGAGAAGTCAGCTGCCATGTCGTGAGGACACTCCAGCAGCCCCATGGAGCAGTCCACATTGAAGGAACTGAGGACACCCCTGCCAACAGCCAGCATTAACCTGCCTGTAATATGTGTTGAGCCACCTTGGAAATCAGTTCTCTAGCACCAGGCAAACATTTCCATGATGAGAACCCAGCCAACAGACATTGAAAACTTACTGACAATATGTGCTGAGAGGACAGTGATACTTAAAAATAATAATTTCCCAAAATTGTCACTCTGTTCATCCAGCCATCTGTCCAGGGCACTGCTCCAAAGAGAGAAGAAAAGTCCTGTTGGAGATCACAATTTTACCCCAAAGAAACCACCTAGGAAATGGGTCTGGGCTCAGATGGGACTGGACTCCAGAATCCTGTAATGAATGTTGGGCCTGGGAGGCTCGGTGGGGCAGGGTGAGCAGATGATCCAGCGCTAAAGTGCACTGCAGGTCTCTGAGGCTTGATTACTTCACCCACAGGACTGAGGTATCAGTGCTGCCTTATGTATCACTTAATGTGAAGATATACTTAGATACAGCACTTTAAAAGAGGACAAACTATAAAGTGCTTTGCAAATCATAAGCACCTACAAATAAATAGATAACGGCATTTTTTATGAGAACTGCATCTCTACCCATTTCTAAGGCATCAGCTGTCCCCTAGACAACGAGGAAGATGAAAACAAAATATAACACAGCAAAAGCAGAGCAAAGACAGAGATTTCATGTGATTATCCGAATCCAAAGGCCCAGATCTAGTTTCCAGCCTCAGAGTTTGCCAGCTAGGTGAACTCAGGCAAGTTGTTTTCCTTGTTTGTAAAACATAGAAGTGAAAAACCTCCAAAGTCTCTTCTAAGACAAAAGTTTTATCAATCTCTACTCTGTGCTACCTGGGGGAAACACGTCAACATGATAACAAAACAATATTGAAGGAAACCATGCTATTTGAGGACCTGCTGTATTGTCTATCATAGACCCAGAGGACTGAAACAATATAATAAAATTAAATTATTAGACAGATACTTGAAAGGTTTTTTCTGGGCTCCGCGAGGAAAGAAAGTCAATCAAACAAAAAGTCAAATAGCCAGGGCTTTACTGGGGTTTGCGCACCCGGGCGAGGTTCTCCGGTCCGTCCGCAGAATGGGGGCTGGGAAGTCGCACTTGAACAAAGGGAAGCGCGCTCTTTAAGCAAAAGAATTTTGCTGGCTTCATACGTCGCTGTTGGGGATCGGTCCTGTAATTCCAGGTGTGGGCTTCAATCCCTCAGTCTGACGTCAGCCACCTTTTTCCCGGGTATGGCTGCCGCTTTGTCCCTCTGGGCCAGCCTAACAATACTGAATTTTGCGCCCCACAGAGAATATACCTTTCCCTCAAGTTATTGATGGAGCATTTGCAAAAAACATATCCTATACTTAATGTCCAAAAAAGATAACTTATCTGAATTATAAAGAGCAGAAATTGTACAAGGCAGTCTCCAAGCCACAAAATCTAACAAAAACTGGACTCAAATTCTGCAAAAGGAAAATGAAAAGTAAATAGCTGGTAGATAACCCATTTGAAAATAAAAGTGATGGTCCTATTGCACTCAGAAAATAAGTAATAAATACAACAGAATATTAGAATATGACTTGTCAAAATCCATCACCTGTCATCAAAGGTGCACTTGGAGGTAAATTTATAATATAAAGATGTTTCCATTATTAAAATAAAATAATACCATTTCCACTTCTGGAATGATAGTATGAGTAACTCCACGGACCACTCCCCATGAAACATACAAAACTGGCGAAGTTATTGTTTAAAAATAAAAAAACCATTGAAAGTCTCTGGGAACTGTCCAAAGGGCAAATAGCAGTTACAAGAAACATTTATTCAAGAAAATCCACAGAACTCAGTACAAACAGCACCTGCTCATTCCCTCTCCAAGCTCAGTTTGACAGAGAGGGAAGTCAGGGCCTCCTCTGCCCCTCGCTTCCTAATCAAAGCTTACAGTGTCACACTGGAAGGACATGCCACACGCATTTCTCATCCTGTCTAGTTCCAGTGGAAAAGCCTAAACTCCTGGTGAGTGCTGTCAAGAAATCAAAGCGACCTTCCTCCCAGCGGACTCCTGCAGGACAAAGGCTCCACCCAGGCTTGGCAGGTCAAGTAGACTGCGACCACCTTCATTCCTTCTTCCCTCACAGGGCAGAGGTCCCACCTGAGAGACAAACTGAGAAAAGCAGAGACACCAGAGGTATAATTTAGAAAGTTTGCACAAGAGGGAGACAGTTCACAGTGAAGAGAGATCTGAGGTTCTCCCCCAGGAACTATCTATTTACAACAGAAGTGGGAATGTTCCAGCCTAAAGGCACTTTTGAAAACAGCTCCTGCTAATGAGGGAAACAGCTGCACCAAAACCTCACTGGTTCACCTCAAAGACTAGCTTCAAAGTCTATCCTGGCCTCAATTTAATTGGATCAGACTGTGGAGCAACTTATGCCCCCGGCACTTTTGAAAACCTAGAGCGATCAGCAGGTGATTAGTGGGGACTAACGGGCTGGGTGTGTTACCACTGAAGCCAACAGCTTAACGGAGATCAGGAAAGGACTCAGCCCAAGAGAGCCCTCCTGGGATCACAGCCAGACCCAACGAGATGCACAGGGACTGCTGGGTCGCTGCCTCTTTGGTGTGTTGTCTGGGTGTGTCTGCAACCATCACTGGTGCGGCCAAGAGCAGGACTGGCCTTCACAAAGTGCAGCCAGCCACTGGTGTCTATGGACCCAGCATCTGGGAATCTTTTCTAAAAGCCAAACTCTTGGCCACTTTTCTTCCTCATCATTAATTCCAAATACAAAATATTCAGAAATAAGATCATTAACGCTCTTCCCTCTTATAGAATAGGGTTGGGGAAAAGAAGCTAATGTCCAATCTAAGACACAGCCAACAGTCATGTTGTCGCTCCCAGGGTGAGGATGCTGCATTCGAAGGACAGTAGCACTGACCAGCCAGCTCTCTTATCCTGAGCAGGAGAGCTCGAGGCCCTTCCAGAGCCCACCTGGAAATGGTATCCTGGCAAAGGCCCCAGTGCCAAGGAAGCGCATGGGAGACGGGGAGGAACTGGGAGTCGAGTGAGGGTGGGTATTCATAGAGTGAGGAGACATGGAAGAGGTCACATCTCCTGCTACTGATGGCAGGTGGACACTGTGCCCTCAGGTCACACATCTAGCCTCAGATCCACTCTCCCAGGGGCATTCAGATTCCATAGGCAGCCCAGTTCTGTCTCCACTCAGATGTCAAGGGATAGGCTTTTGGGTCCCCACCAGAGCTTGGCACCTCCACAGTCAGGTAGGGGACTTCAGTCCTGTGCCTAAATGCCAGAGGCAGTAGGCACTCACTCAGGGTAAAACATGCAAAGGTATTGCTTCGAGGCAGGTGAGATCAGGGGGATGCCGACTCTGACTTTTTGATGCTTCAATGCTCTGTCCTCAAGCCCAATCGTTGGGGACTCCCTGTCATAGGTTGGCTTGTGTCCCCCAAAAAGATATGTTGAAGTCTATATACCCTTGGTAGCTATGACTGTGACTTTACCTGGAAATAGGGTTGCTGCAGACATGAATAGTGAAGTTGGGATGAGGAGTAGAATGGGCGCTTGATCCAATATGACTGGTGTTCTTATCAGAAGAGGGGATTCGTTGTGCCCTGGTGGTTTAGTGGTTAAGTTCAAGGTCTCTGGTCAGCATAGTCCACATATATTACAAGGACCCAGTTTGCAACTTGGAGTTGGAAGAAGCAATCAAGATGAACAACTAAATAAAATGAATAAGCGCTTCTTTCTTCCTTCTCTATAGGCATGGCTGCCTAGTCACCAGCATTCATGCCTGCACCTTTCCTTAATAGGAGGAAGAAAAGGAGGAGGAGGAGAAGGAGCAGGAAGAAAAGAGAAGGAGGAGGAGGAAGAAAAGGAGAAGCGGAGAAGGAAGGCAGGAGGAAGAGGGGAGGAGGAGACAGAGGAGGAGAGAAAGAGGAGATGGAGGACAAAGAAAAAGAGAAGAGGAGGAGCAGGAAGAAAAGGAGAAGAGGAAGAGGAGGAGCAAGAAGAGGAGGAGGAAGGGAGGAGGAGGTGGAAGAGGAGGAGGTGGAGAAAGAAGAAAAGGAGAAGAGGAGGAGGAGGAGATGGAATTATACACAGAGACACTCAGGAAGAACACCATACAACAACGGAGGTAGACTGAGCCTGGAACTGGTCAACCACCACCAGAGCTAGAGAGATAAAGGATTCTCCGAGAGTCTCAGTGAGCACCGAATTCCAGATCCCCAGCCTCCAGGACTGAGGAAACAGATTTCTGCTTGTGAGACTTTGCTGGGCTAACATGGGCTTCAAGCTCTGAAGCCTATTCCCCTCTCCTGCCTGGATCCGCATGCCTTGGGACCGCAGAAAGCAGGCCTGTAAATCCACACTGTGGAAGAAGTGGATGAGGGGCTGAGGCCAAGGGTGTATGGAACACCAGAGGGCAGGCACCAGGGAGAAGGACAGACAGAGCAGGTGCTATCTCCTGGGAGGGCCTGGGGAGAGTGGGGTCAGATGAGCAGAGGGAGCCTCAAATCCCTTCCAGCTGTGGATGCAGAAATGGCTGAGACTAGACCAGAATCCAGCCCCCTCTCTGCATTTTTGAAAACCTTGGAATGCCAGTTAATAGAGAAAAGGATGAGAAAGCCCCAAACGCACCTATTGCCTACATTAACATATATTTTAACATGTATTTGCTAACCCCAAGCCCTGCCTTACTCCCAGCCAAGCTCACACTGAGCTCAACCTACGTTCTCATTAGGATACAGCCATGAACCTCCCAGTCGAGACTTCTAGCTATTTCTACTTTTCCAGCAGCAGGAAGGAAAAAAACAACTTGGATCTGGAAAGTAGAGGGAGAATTAAGAAAGTGCTGCAGCCCTAGGCATCTTTTTTTTTTTTTAACCACTAACTGGGTCATGAATAATTTATAGTAAGAATGTTTGTGGGGGGATAAAACTGTTGACAAGTCAAGAAAAACCTCTTAGCAGTGTAAAGGGGTAATCCATCTTCAAGAAACAGGTTTCAAATGCATAGTTTGTGAAGAGGTAGGTGAGGCTGTTTTCTTCCTTTTTCTTTTTTCTTTTTTTTTTTTTTTTATCTATATGGAAATTGGTGGGAGCTGAAATATGTTTCACTCCAGCACGAACCTGGGATGAATGATATCCCAGGCAAGAATTAAATCATCACTGCATGCAGCGAGAAACACTCCAGCAAGGCAGAGACCACAGCGCAGAGCGGGAGCTGAGGGGCTTCTGGGGAGCAGGACGCAGGCCTACGCTGCATTCCAAGCAAGACATAATGCAAAGTTCACACTCCAACTCACGGAGAAGGGGGTGGCTTGATCCCAGAGAGCATTCCCCAGGGACACGTGTCCCTCAGCAAAGCCTGGGTGGGTGCGTACACAGCTGACACCCCCTTGTTCCTCGAGTGGTGTCCTCCCAGGCCGGACACCAGGAAGGTGCTGTGAGGACTTCGTGATGACAGTCGCCAGGAAGACCATGGTGCTCAGAATTTCCACAGCAACAGAGTGCAGTTCCTATGGATCACCTGCCATGTGCCAGCACTGAGCTCCTTCCAAAGACATGTCGCTTGTCCTTCCACCAATCCTCAGGATGGTGCCGGCTGGCCAGCTTAGCACATTGCGACTTCCATCTCTGCTACAGGAGGGCCACTTGGAGAGACTTGCATACTTTTTCGAGTTGAAATGGGGACTAACTGGAGTATCACCAAGCGTGGTTGTGGAGAGGGGCATTGCCAAACGTCACTAAACCGGGACAATCCCTCTCAAACCGGGACAGAAGCCCACACTTGGAGCAAGAAATCTTGTAACTATGCTAAAGGTCACACAGGTAAGAGGTGATCGATTCTGGCTGAAGCTGTGTCTCACCCACATGCTTATTCAGCTCCATGGTCTCAGGAAGGCGGACTTGGTTTCCCAGAAAGCAGCAGGTGTGCGCACTCCCTGTTCTCACCCCTCAGCAGCCTCCCGCCTGCTCGGGGCCCCTACCTGACCGCGCTCACAGTGGTGGGCTGAGGCCCAAGTCTGGGCCAAAGCCTAGTGGCTCCCCTGGGGGCAGGACAGGTGACGCTATTACCAGTCAGCTGATGGTTATCTACTGCCACGAAACAAATGACCCCACGCTCAGTCACTCCAAAACCGCAGACATTTACTCCATCACCATTTCTGTGAGTTGGAGGTCAGTACAGCACACCGA
This sequence comes from Solenodon paradoxus, assembly GCA_004363575.1. Lineage (NCBI taxonomy): Eukaryota > Metazoa > Chordata > Mammalia > Eulipotyphla > Solenodontidae > Solenodon > Solenodon paradoxus. The sequence continues at coordinate 52,447 of RJWH01004261.1, read as the reverse complement.
GGCCTCCAGCCCAGGTCTCTCACAAGACTGGAGTTAAGGTGAACTCACTTCAAGATTCAACTCTCAGCTCACTTACATGGTTGCTAGAAGATTCCTTTCCTCACAAGTGGCTGGACTCATGACCTGAGTTCCTTGCTGATTGTTGGCTAGAAAAGGAGCTGGACACTTGACTGTGAGCCTCTCCAAAGGGCCACTCACAACAGTCCTCTGAAGGCTTGATGGGGCCAGGTGGGTCCCCTTCTAAGAGACTCACGCACACCACTGGCAACGCGGTGCCGGCTGTGGTGGCAGAGGCTCCCCACAGAGCTACTTGAGTGCCCTCACAGGATGGTGACTGGTGTGTGCAGGATGTACTAGCCAAGAGACCAGAAGCTGTGACTCATGACACAGCCATGGAAATCATGCACTATCACTTCAGCAGTATTTGAGGCCATTTTGCATCAGCCACCTCACCAGCTAAGGAAGAGCACCACAGAAGACAGTCAGTGCTGGAATAGGCTGAAGAGGGTCCTGAACCCAAAGACTGAGTGCATTATACTCTCTGAGGGTCCTGGGAATGTGACTTGCCTTTTGAGGTCCATGTGTTTGAGATTTTACCTCTATTTGTCATGTTCTTCATTCACAGTGAACTCCTACTCAACCCTCAAAGTCCAGTTGAATTGTTACCTCCTTCAGTCACTGAGAGATTGAGTTAATTAAGTAACTTTCCCAAGTCACAGCCAATCAGTCCCAGGGCTGGGCTGAGGCCAGAGCAAAGGTCCCCTAGCTCCTAGGCCCTTTCCTACTGTTAGTGGTGGGGTCCTTCCTGGACCCTACCACCATCCTCCACACAGGGGACCTGGAAAAATCCCCCAATCCTTGCTGGGACTGTCCTGGGCTGATATCCCAGGTCAGGAAAATGGACATCTCCCCCTGCTCTACATCCACAGAAAGGAAACATGTCACCTGATCCCCAGCTGCCTCCCTCCCTGCTACTAGGGTCGTTGTAAACTATGACCCAACCCTCCACCCAGTGGACAGTCTTTATGGGTGGTAGCAGAGGGCAGCAAAGAAATAAATATGGAGCTGAGTGTGACTGGTAGCACTTTGCTTCCCCAGTGCCCAGCAGGAAGAGCATCCTTGTGGTTCTGGAGCCCAGGAGACCCATTAAGTGCACAGGTGTTCCAAAGGTCACCTTCCACTGGGGAGTATCAGTTACCAAGCAGCTTTGCAGGCAGGGAGGTCAGTGGGGTTGATCTCCTGATGGGGAGGAGGGATTTCAGTCCACAGCCGGGAGCCCGTCCATACCAGCTTGTCCAGATGGTGCGCCCCAAGGAACAAGAGGGGCCAGAGACTGGACAGGGGTGACTTGGCCTGGGGTACAGAGTGACCCACAAAGCAGGGCAAGAAAGAGCCAGAGCAGGTGGAGGAGGACCTAGGGGAGTGGGCTAGACTAAAAGGGCCCCCGAAGGAACCAACCAGCAGTACCCCAGCTCTGCCTTTTCCTCAGGAGCTCCTCTGTGGTACCAGTGTCTTCCCACACAAGCTGGGGGCCCCTGTCAGGATTACATGATTGGTTGGCCCTCAGAGACCTGGTGAAATGGCATGTTTGTTTTCCCTCCTGTCATTTTGATGTAAGCCAGGTCTCAAAGCCCTCCTCTGGAGGCAAAGTAACCATCCAACCCAATTTTCTGATACAACCCCCAACTCATAAAACTTGGCAATGAAGGCGATCTGCGCCAAAAGGGGGACCAGTCCATTTTTTTACCTGCTAAATCCTTGATGTAAATTAATTTCTGCATCAAAACATCTGTTGGTGATCTGGCGGTCCAGCCTGGAACTGCAGTGTTCCATCACTCTACACCAAGATCTCTTGATTGCTGAACGGAAGATGGAAATGGTCAGTCTCAAAAGGATTCCCAAATGGATCGTTTTAATGGCATCTTCCAAATGGATTGGCACTCATCCTATTCATTCCTTCCCTCTAATTTCTCCTCAGACACAATGACTTCTGAGTCCAAGGAACAGGCTGGAGACTTAGGTCTGAATGTCTGATATCGTATTAGACCCCATGCCCTGAGACCGGAGCCTGGCATGACCTTACCGCCCAGCCTCTCCTGCTGGCACACAGGAGGCGCTCAGAAGAACAGCCCCTGTGGCTCCTGCCCAGGGTTCCCTGGACGCCCATTGCTGTGTGCAGGTCAAAGCCTTGCTCCTGCCAAAGGTAAAGCCTCGGAGGAAAATGCAAATCCCAGCCCTGCCCGACAGTGAGCCGGGACCCGGCCTATGTCCGTCCATCTGTGCAGCACCCTCTGCCTCCAGATGTCCAATTATGCCCCCTTGAAGTGACTCCGAGCTCCGAACACCCCACTTTAATTCCCTCCAAATTCCCTCAGGTGGCGGAAGCCCCTGACAGGGACAAGGCCAGCAAGCAGCCTGCTGCCAAGACATCATGGCCAGTTAGGGTTTCTTGAGCTTGCCTCCTGGAAGGAGTTCTCCATCCCTGCCCACCTGCCCACCTGCCTGTTCCACCATCACCAGGCCCATCAGATTCTGCACTGGGCTCATCTCCATAGTCTGGTTTGTGGCCGCCGCAGGAATGTCTAGAAGTGAAATGGGAAAGCCAGGACATAGCCTCACTGAATCCACGCATTTGACCTCCATCTAATTTCATCCAGGCAGCCATGCTCACTTCACGCTCCAAGGGAGGCGAAGACCTCCATCACTCTGAATGCTGTGTACAGTGACCCCAGACCGTCCCAGCCACATCCGTCTGTCCCATCTCTTGAAAGACCCAGCCTGCCTGCCTGTGTCTCTACCCAGATCTGCCTGCGTCTCTCCCCAGATCTCCCCAGACCCTTCCCAGCATGGCTCCTTGCTTCTTAAGATGGACTCCTCTTGAGCAGTGTTTTCTTTCCTGAAGCACCTGTGTGGTCAGGGATACCTGACGTGGTGCTGATGGAGGACTTCGGTCTGCAGGATTTACCTCCCGTCACCAGGATGAGCCTCCATGGCCCCGGTACCCGAGTGCGAATGTTCTCCTTGGAGTTCATCAAATAAAAACCCTAGTTTGAGGTGCGAGAGCCCTAGGAGGTTAATAGGGGGTGGATAGAACAATAAATGTAATGATTCAATTCTTCAAGGATGGCTAAACAAGCTGCTGTTTACCAAAGTCTTAGCAGATAATTACTAACAGACAATTAGGAAAAGCTGCCGGATTACAGCGGCCCCAGACAAGGCCGTAGCCCCACCCACTGCCGAGCTGGGGAAATGGGTGGATTGCACAGAGAAAATTCCCATACAAGTGGCTTTCTGGGAAAGACACCAGGCAAGAATTTCCATGGCTCTCTCCTGCTCCTTCCCTTGCCATGGCCTGCCTTCTGCCATCACTGGGAAGTTCCCCCAGGGTCACCTGTCTCCCCAGAGATACGCCATGATTGTTTTAACCCGGCTTCTCAAATAGCCTGTTTCCCTCCCTTTTCCCCAGAAGCAGACAGGGGAATGGGGTATTCACTGCAGAGGCACCCCTCTTAGAGAAGCCGAGAGGGAGCGGCTCAGAGGTACACCTGTGACTCCAGGCCTCCCTGGCCTTCGGGGAAGGTGACGGACATCCTGAGGTCGGTGCGAAGGTGTCCCTTCAGGAACATGGTAACCTGACCAGGAAACTGGTCCCAGAGCTAAGGACAGAGAATAAGATCTGAGCCCACAGAGTAAGTGCTGCATTCCAGAAGCCACTCATCACATACTCCATGGCTCCCCTCAACTCCAAACACATCCCCACCCCTAGAGAGAGATCCAACCGTAAAGCTGCTCACGTCTTGCAGCTTTACTGAAGTGTCATGGAGAGACAAAGGAGGTTCTCTGCACAGCGTAATGCAGAACTTCTGGAAAATCCCACATAATACCTCTGCTTCTTCTGAGTTTCTCCCCTGCTGCAGCCGCCTCATCTCCAGACACCTCCTCAAGCCTCTGCAGTCTCATAGGCTCTGCTCCCACAGAGCGCCTCCTCCCGGCCATCCCTCCAAGTCCCTGAGCCACAGATCCCTCCCAGTGGGTCAACGGCTAGCCATCTCGGTAGCCAAAGATGTGCTGGCCAGCAGTCGCTTCCCAAGTTTGCCCCTGGAAGGTTCCCTCCATCCCTGACCAGCAGTCTCTACTCCAGAGGTCTGCCCTGCCTGTCCCACAGGTCAGAGGGCCCATCAGGTTCTGCAACCCACTCACGATCATACTCAGACGTGGGGCTGTTCCTGGGCTGATATTGGGCTCTGCCCTTCAGGTAAAGAAGATGTTCTCTGTGGTCATAGTCGTTAGTCATGGTCATCTTCAAGTTCCTGGCTTCCTGCTTTTGACCTACCTGTAGGTGAAGATATTCTTTATATGATCCTGATCACCTTTGAGGTCATGACTGCAGGCTTTCCTTGTCCTGGGAGTGGGTCCCACTTGTAGGTGAAGATGTTCTTTATGGCATGCAGTCCAAGCCATCAACTCCATTCCTGAATGTCCTGTAACACCTGCCAATCAGTCCTTGAGCTGCAGGAATGGGGAGCTTCCTGTGTCCAAGGCCACCCATCCTGTGGGCAGCTCCAGAAGAAGGTTTACCTTTGAAATCAAGCCAATACCTTGAAGAGCATAAAACAACATTTCACTTTTCTTCTGACAAGTCCTCAGACTTCAAAGATATCTCTATGTCCCACACAGTCTCTCCAAGGCTGAAGGTGGCAACTCTGGTCATTCCTCACATGCCAAGGGTCCAGTACCCTCCATGCCAGGGTCACTCCTCATGACAGATACCAGCCTGATCTGCTCTTCTCCAGGGGTGGTGCCAAGCAAGAGCTGGTGGGGTCCAACATGGCCCAGCCATGCAGAGAACCATGGAGTCACCCCTCCCACGCCCGTTCCTCCTCCCTGACACCTCTAATCAACTCATGACAGGGAGGACACTGGCCTTCCCAGACATTGCTTCAGTAACTGAAGCCTGCTCACATCAGCTCACAAAAAGTAGACTTTAACCAGAAATCCAACACGATATGAAGAAATGGAGGACAGGAAGGACAGGGCTGCCTGGCTCCTCACCTCTCCTCCACCACGGGTCTCTCCACTTCGCCCTCTCCCACAGATCTGTTTGCTCTGCATTCAAATATGACTGCCCACTTCCAGGCCACCATCAAATGACCAATGTCTCTGGTCTCACTCCTAAACCCCGTAGGGTTAAAGCTGGCAAGTAATAGGCTCTCCTTGGATGGAGTCTCCTTTCGGGTGCAATGAGCTGTGGTTCAGGAGGGTGGTCCCCAGAGTTCAAACATGGCCCCAGGGCCCTCCCTGGGGAGGATATGGGTGGACAGTTGTTTCCATCTCATCGTAGGAACCATCTGTGCTGCTGACCAGATCGTGCTGGCCTCCAGCCCCAACCCTACACTCACGGGTCGGACCTGATACAGGGCTGTTCCCTTTGTGCCTGAATTCTTTCCTTTCCAAGTTTGCCCCCTCACCAGCCAATACTATCTTGTTTTAATGTCAATTCTGGAATCCCATGCAAATGCTCTCTTTCCACCCTGATATGGTTAAGTCTGGCAGGTGTGTCCACTGGATCCCCTCTAAGCCACTACCAGCCTACCCCAGGCCTCGTGCGCAGTGTGGGGTGACCTTAGGTTTTTGCCCTGGGCTCTGGTGCTTGAAATCTGACCAATGGGACGACAGGCCTGATTCCTGCCTCTGCTGTCCCCAGCCCAGCCAGACCCTGCGGCCACAGCCCTGTCCTCCATCAGCCAACATCTCCCACGCCCTTACCTGACTGCCAGGCCCTGGGCATCAGGACTCCCCAGGTGTGACCGTCACAGCCCGTGGCCCCTCTCTGCTGCCCCCTTCCCGCCCCCAAAGATCCAGAAACACATGGCTCAGAGCCTCTGTGTGGAAACTTCCTGGACAGTAGAAACGACAATCGTTTTCAGCTGAATTATTTTGACACCAAACACTGCTGAGCCGGCAGCCTGACTCCAGCCAGGAAGCAGCCTGTATGACAGGCTGAGAATTACCGCTGCTCCGATGGAAACTTCTGTCATCTGTCAAGGATGCTTCGCTGGCCACGAGAGGCAGGGGACTCAGGGACCCTAAGGCCACACGTTCTCTGCAGCACAGCTCCCTGAGGCTGGGGACGGCTCATGCGCTTGTGGAAACACCAAAGAGGCCGGGGTTCTGACGAGCCGGCCTACCTGGGCAGATCCCAGATTTTAAGAGGTCATTTTCAGGGTTTAGAGGAACACTTTCCTGACCATGTTTTTTAATTCATTCCTAGTTCCGTTTCAATTAGACCTTCTTAAAAATGTTCAAACTCAGGGTTTTTCAAGGAGCCAGATACGACTTCCTGAACTTGTCGGTCATGAGTAAGTCACTGCTCCAACCCCGGGAACATTCTAGCGCTGCAGAGTCAGGAAAAGGAGTGGCCCGGATCTGGACCCCAGATGATCTTCTAAAAGTGGCTCCTTGTCAACTCTTTGTTCCAAGGTGATATGGTGTGACGATGGCTACTGGCCGATAACGGACAGTCGTAGAGGAAGTTGTGAAGGAGTGAAGAGGGCCGAGGGCCGGGTTCACGCTCTCCTCTCCCAGCCCAACTCCCCATGCCCTGGAGACATGGTAGACAGCCCTGGTGCCCCAAGTGCCAGGTGACCTCGCCTGTCCCTGACAGTATGGGCCTCACGCTGCACCAGGTACATCTCGCACATGTGGGAACCTGCCCCGGCCAAGCACACACAGCCAGGGGTGCAGGGGTGGACCCCCAGGGGCCAGGCGTGGATTGGCTCTGCCTCCTTCCTTCCTGCACAGTCTGTCCTCATTCCCGAATGGAACGGAGCATTGTGGCCCACAGCAGTGACCTCCAGTGCCCTTCTGTCAGCCTCTTCTCTTTCCTGTCTCCTCTCCCTCGCCCCTGTTCCCGGATATGAGCTCCAGTTCAGCTAATCTGCACCAAACCTATGTCTCAGGCCTTGCAAACTGGGAACCCAGAGTAAGATCTGTCCTTCCCTGGCGCCCCACACGAGGCCTGGGATGGAGAGACCCTCTCCTAGAAGTGGCTACAGGATGAATTAAGAAGCCCATTTTGCGCAGGGTGAGGCTGTCCAGGAGTCACACATCCAAACGGTGCTGTGAACTGGCCTTGCTGTCACCTGGCTCTCTGCATCTCATCAAGCAAGTCTACCTGGGTCAGTGGCTCCACCAGTGGCCCTGAGTGACCCCCTGGTTGACTTCCTGGGAGGCTCAGAGAGGTCCTCCCTGGCCCTTGTCTCAGCCCACAATTCCCATTACTGAGTCGCCACAGGTTATTCTCATTTCACTGGCCTGCAAGTGTTCCACTGGGATGTCAGAGCCACAGCTGCTTATTACCCAGTGTCCTGGACACCTGGTCATGACTTCCTCTGAGACTGGGGTGGAGGAGGGCTTGTTCACATGAGTCCACATCAAAGGGCTGGCATACCTGAGGCCAAAGCCAAACACTGGTCGCTCACTCAAGCCACTTCTGCAAGAAAAGCAGGCCCTGTAGAACTGGGAGAGGGGAGTACAGAGGGCAGAGGGCAGGAAGCCTGCAACGAAGACAGTCCTGCCAAGGACCCTGAGCCCAGGCCTCCCTGCTGGTTCTGCCATGCAATTTCCTGCTCCCTCCAATGAAGAAATGAGGGCTGGGGAGACCCACTGAGGCCAGCCCAGTTCTGACTGTTGTTCCCTGAACTATGTGCCAGAGAGAGGTGGAGATAGAAAGGGTTTCATAGGTCTAGGTCCTTGAACGTGGCAGCAAATGAAGGTCCCCACATCCTGCAGGACCTAGCCTGAGGTTAATTTATGTGACCACGCAAAAAATTTTCTTCAAGGACACCTAGAACTTATATTGATGGAGGGGAAAAGCAATAAGCTATACTAACAACAAATAGGGTTTGCTTAGAAAGGAAACAGAACAGAGGACAGATTGGAGCAGTGACTCCAGGTGCCATATCCAGAACAAAGAAAGGAAACACCTGAAACCTAAAAGACTACGTGTTCCTGTTTGTGATTTATCCATGAGTGACCAGAGCCAGGTGCCAGGCCTCTCCACCTGCCTGGCCCTCAGCTGCCAAAGTCCCCTCTCCTTCCGGGCCTATTTGTCCAAAAATGAAGTGGGGAGGGTGCGAAAGACCCCTGAGGCCAACCCGGCTCTGACAATTGTTTCCCAAATCCTGACTCCTGGGGAATAATGATGGGTATGTTGAACCCAGCATGCTCAGAATGAGTCTCATCTTTCCAGCCCCCAAACTGCTCCTCCACAGGTTTCCCCTTCTCTGTGAAGCTCCCCATCATCTCCCCAGTTGTCCCAGACTAAGTACGTCATCCTCCTCCCCACCCAGCACCCACCACATGGTCGTGTCCCTCCTCGAGGGGTAGCACCTGCTGCATCACGTCCCACACAGGTGCTCACAGCTCTCCCAGGGGCCTGATGGGAGAGAGATTAAGTCATCGAAGCTGTTAGCTGGAGAAATGTGGGAAATTTGCACCCTGAATTCCACTCCTGCCCGCTCTCCCCAGGCCCTCTCATCAAACAGGTGGAGAGTCAAACCCCTCCCCAGGGGCTGGAGTCTTTCCCACAGAGAACAAGACTCCACCTCCACCCTCCACCTCCCAGCTGGGCTCAGGTCAGGCTGTTACTATGGAGCATCACAGAGCACTCCGACGACCCAGAGAAGTTCCAAACCCTGGTGCTGAAAGCACCACATTCATCACAGTTCTCAGACAAGCACCTACTCCCAGAGGCAGCCGCACTCCAGGCAAGCCCACTACTCCACAGCCCCCACCCAAACTTGCTGGGAGGGGTGCAGAGAAGTGGGGGTGGGGCTGAAACAGGGTCCACCCTCTGACGTCAGAACTTTCCAAAGCTAACACTGGGTCATCTTGGAGAATGGAAGAAGAATCTATGATTTCCAAGAAATGCTGTCAGCTCCAGGGTCTCCTTGTACCCAATCAGATCAAGGGAGGAGGCCCAGCCTGCAAATGGGAAAGCCAAAAACTGGAACCCCCACTTTCCACCCACTAAGGCCCGAATTATCTTCCTCGTTGGAGAGCTCATCTGTGACCAACAAGTTTCTTCTGTTTGCTTCTGGAGCCACAGACTGTGTGACATGGGTGACAGAGAGCACCCAGCCTTGTAATGCCCAACTGGCTAACCTGCCCCTGCCTCGTGGCTCCTTGAGGACAAAGATGAAACACATCTACACAGTTCTTACTACGCAGACTTGGGGCCTGGGTGGATGTGAGCATGGGCTGACACAGCGCCCACACTGATGAGAGCATCCCCCACAGTCTAGATTAAATGTGTTTCATTCTGGAAGGGGCATCAGCCGGGATTGCTTTTTTTTTTTTTTAAGGAAAGATGCAGGCAGGAAATAAGGCAAGCAGAACCAGGCAGGAAGAGTGAGATGGAAGAAGCACTTTATTTTATTTAATTCATCTTGATTATTGCCCCCAGCCCCAGGAAGCAAAACCAGGACCTTGGGATTTATGTGGACTGCACCCAACCACTACTCCACAGGGCACACCGGGAGTGCTATTTTAGACCCACTGAAAGGCCATGCATCTGTTAGGAATGCTTTAGCTGCAAGTAACAGAAAATCCCACTCATCATGGCTTAGATAAACAGATTATTTTCTCACATTAACAAGAAGTATGTAGGTAGGTGGCTCAACCCTCTTCTAGCCTCCTGCTCACACTCGCAAGTGGCCTTGTAGGTCCAGGAATCAGCAGCACACCCAAAACCAGAGGGGACAGGAGCAGCACACCACCCCAGGTGCATGGGAGACCAGGAAGTGGGGTCCAGATGTCCTCTGAGTTGGACGAGGCACATGTAAGGCAGCTAGGACTGGGTGTCAGGTCAGCCGCAAACTTAATGGGCACGCTTCTTGGACTCCAGGGATGCTTTGAAGTCGGAGTAGGTGCCTGGAGCCACCACCTGTGTACACACGACAGGTCAGGTGGCAGAGGAGGCGGCACCTGTCATGGCTGCTCTGTCCACACGAGTCTGAGGCTGGCCCAGAAATGCCATTTTCTGAATGTCATTGGGTCAAGAGAGCAAATGAATAGCAAGTTGCATGACGGGTAACTGAAGGGCCAAGGATCACCACCTCTGGAGAGGACTCTTTTGAGCTCCCTTCCAGGCCTGGTGCCCCTTAGAAGAACCACATCAGGACCCAGGACCCTCAGTGCTTACCATATTCCACTGCAGTTGCTCCCCAATGTGTGTGTCTATACCTCCTGCCTCTCTCCTGGGGTCTGCAGGTATCCCCTGCACCCCCACCTTCCTTCCTCTGCCCATCTCCATTCTTCTGACTCATCACAACCCCCACCTTCCTCCCTCTGCCCATCTCCATTCTTCTGACTCATCACAACCAAGGCCTGTTCCACAGAGCGACAGTCACTCAGAGGAGAGGAGAGCATATTTGAAGTGAAACAATAAGTTAAATACTCATATTTGCTTTCTCCCACTCTTTAAAGGCATGATAAACCCTTGAGAACAAAATAAATAAATAAATAAAAATAATAAGGGAAAAGAGAAAACCACCACAAAAATCACAACACTTTAGAAGCTGGGAACAGATGGATGAATAGTAAGTAACTTAGCAGATCCAAAAATCTGAGTCCTAAGTCCACCAGGCAAAAAGCAGAAATAGGCCAATTTACACTCCAGAAGCCTCAGAAGGCTCATGAATTGGTGAGAACAGCTGCCTCTGAAAGCAAAAGGGGAAATGGTGGGTTTATTAAAAGGTCATTGCGAGGACTGTTAGACCCACTCCCAGAGCCCAGCCTTCACTCTGCGCAGCTCAGTCACTGCCCGTGCTTCCCTCCGGAAGAAGTCTGGGTGGCCATTCTCTGGAGTGAGGTAGCGTGAGAGTCTCTGCAGGGGGCGCTAGCGGGCACAGGGCATGGAGTGGACACAGGCATGCTTGATGCCGAGACACCCCCACTCAATCCCTCTTACCTGTCTCAGTTCCAAAAACTCAAATTTGCATCTTACTACTAACTAATGATGCTAATTATCTTCTCATATGTTTATTTGCCACCCCTAGATCTTCTTTGATAAAGTATTTATCCAAATCTTGGACCATTTTTAAATTAGGTGGTGTATTTTCTTACAATCGAATATACTATATTCACCCTTCTTATTGCTTAACAGCTCCACAGATAGTGAGTGACTTTTCTCTATATTGGCTAATACCAAGATAATATCAATGACTTAGATGATGAGATTTGGGACATGCAAATTAATAAAATTTAGCTGAAATTTGGGGTTGTGAGTTAGTGATATGTAATGCATAAGACTTGGGGATTTGGGAGTTGGGTAAATACATTTTCTATGTAGGATGGCTGTGACTCTTTGAGGGTCAAAGAGCGGATTGTGGTAGGTAAAATAATGGCCCCCAATATGTCCATGTCCTAATTCCTGGACCTGTGACTAAGTCACCTTACATGGTAAATGTGACTTGGCATGTGTGATTTAGTTAAGGATTTTGCAGTAGGGAGATTATCCTAGATTCTCCATTTATACCCATTGTCATCACAAGAATCCATATAAGGAGAAGCAAGAGGGTCATAGTCAGAGATGGAGATGTGATGACAGAAAAAGAGGTCAGTGTTATAGGAAGCTGTGAAACAAGGAATCAGACAGCCTCTAACAGTTCGAAAGTCAAGGCAATGAATTCTTCCCTTGAAGAGGATACCCTGATTTCAATCCCTCCGAGACAAATTTTGAATTTCTAAATTCTAATATTATATGACAACATGTTTGTTTTGTTTGTTTTAAGGCACTAAATTTGTGATAATTTGTTACAACGGCAATAGGAAACTATTTCATCTTTTTATCCTATTGTAAATGGATGCTTTTAAACTTCATTTTCTGTTTTTTTATTTTTAATATATAGAAATAAAACTCATTGATCTTGTAACTATAACATTGCTAAACTCAACTATTTGTTCTAGTAGCATTTTTGTAAACTCCATAAGATTTTCTACAGACATAGCATGGTGTTTAAAATAAACAGTTTAACTTCTTCCATTCCAATTGTATGTCACTTTTTCTTTTTCTTGCCTTATTGCAGTGGCTCACGCTGTGTTGAATGGAATGGTAAGAATAGACATCTTGAGCTGGTTCTTAAACCTAACAGGCAAATATTTTATCTTTAATCATTACGTATGATGTGAACTATAGGTTTTCCATAGATGATTATATCAGATGAGGAAACTCTTTTTTCTTAGGCTTCTGAGAATTTTAATAAGAAATAAACACAGGATCTTACAGTATGCTTTTTCTTAATCCATTGAGGCGAACATATTTTGTTTCCTCTTTTAAACAGAGAGTTATTATGATAAATTTTCCTTGCCTTCCTGGAATTAATCATTTTAGGTGATTAATATATTAACTTTTAATATAATTTAATATAATAAATACTATTCATATATTAGCTTTTAATATATTGTTGAAATCAGTCCAATTAAATATGAACAATTTTGCACTATCGGTGTTATTGGTTTATAGTTTTCTTTCCTTGTAGAATCTTTATTTGGTACAAGGGTTGTAGGGGCCCCATAGAATGAACTGAGAAGTATGCCCTCCTCTTCAGTGTTCTAGAAAAATTTGTGCAGCATTGGTATAAAATTTCCTTATATATTTGGTAAAGTTTATTTATGCAATTACTTATATGGTTTACTCCATTTTGACCAGAGGTAGAAGTCCCCAGTATGGTTGCTTTTTTCCATCTCTCCTAAAGCAGTTTCATCTCCAGCTATAACCCATACTTTTGCTGGAGTTCTGCATTGAGGGTCCACACTGGTGACATAAGACAATGGTGGGCAGCCTCCTAAGATGTAAAAGATTAAGTCTACATAAGAAGTTCACCACAGTCAGGACACTTCATTTTGAAAACCTGAACCTGAAAGAATCATCATAAAAACCTGTTTTCTTTTAATCCTTTGGTTCAGTTGGAGAAAGCTGGTGAGTCTTTCCGCCAGGCCAGCATCAAGGGCTCTTCTGAAATTCTTGTAAGCTTTGGAGGAATATGGAGACTTAGAATGTAGATGGAAATAAGTATATATTACATCAGAATAGAAAGAAGATACTCTGTGATGTTTCCTTGTCTCTTGGCCTCAGAATAAACACATACCACTTAGTCATCCCCCTCATGTGGTCAAATATATGACAACTTGAATGTATGAAGTTATTCACTATTATCTTCTCCAATCCTTCACTCCCTGTTTACCTAGAGAGGAATAGAGAATAATTGCGTGAGTAAATACAGTTACAGTTGTTATTTCCCAAAAAAATATTTGCAGTTCACTTTCACTTTCAGGATGCCCCAAAATTTAGTAAAAGAAAGATGATCTCCTGGCACATAACTGGAGCTCAAAACATAAATATACATATATATACATGCATATAGATACATAGATGTATATGTACATACAAGTAGATATATGTATATATACACATATAGAGTGAGAGGGGACAGCGAGAGAGAGAGAGAGAGACAGAAAGAGAGACAGAGGAAGGCAGAGGAGAAAGTGCTTCTATTTATCTGTTTATTTATTTTGCTGCCCCCACCCCGCCACTGGGTCCAGGTTGTAAACCCAGGTCCTTGGACTTTACATAGTCTACATCCCAGCTGCCTGCTTAGGATATTGACACAAGATGTCAGTAAGTTTTTAATAAATTAGGGAACAGATAAATGAGCAAATGAACAAAAGGATGCCCTTAAAGATGTCACAGTGTGGGGCAGGGAAGGGGATTTAGTCCATGAACTTCCTAAGGAGCCCTGGAGACTCAAGAACTCTGCACACCCATCCACACCCCCTCCACATTAAAAAAAAAGTGTGCATGTCAGCCTACACAGATATGTGCGGTCTCTAAATTCTCAGTGGGATACATGAGATAAAGGGGGTCGGGGGGTCACATGGGCACACCCTGGTGGCTCAGGTGCTAAGCCAGCAGCTGGGGCATAGACCACAAAAACCCAAGGACACAGTTCTTGAACAGGGGCGAGGAAATAACCCAAGTTAATAAATAAATAAGAGTGCTTTCTCTCCCTTCCCTTCCTTAAAAAGAAAAAAAGATGAGCTACACTACAATTAAGAACTATTTCCTTGAGATCTTCAAACATGCTGAAGGATGAAGCACATAACAGTATGAATTTGTTTCCCATAGCTCAGTTCCTGGCTTACAGGGGTGGGTCCCACTCTCAGGACAGCCTTGATGCCCACACGATCCCCTGATCTCTGCACCCCACAGCAGAGATTCATTTATCCTATCTCCAAATGCACAATTAACTTCCCCAGGTAGCAGACCCTAATGAAGCAAACCAATTATGGGTCCATTAGAGCCTTGAAGAGAGCCATTACTCCTCCCACAGCCGGCCAGAGAGGAGAGGGGTCTGCCCAACGAAGGGACTCAGCCTGGAGACAGTCATGTGTTCGCTTCAGAGCGCTCTGGCTCCCAGCAGCCTCACCTTCCCAGGGGCCTGGGTGGGGGACAGGGGAGGCTGCAAGTGTTCGCAGCAGAGGCAGGGGAGTGAGGGAGGGAACAGAGCACACAGATAGGTCTCTCATCGGCTCTATTCGTCACCAAAGGGGACATTTTGTTTATGTCGAGCAAAGGAATTTTCTTGGTTTCCAATAAATTCCAAAAGTATTGAGACTGCAAGGAATACCCTGAACTCAGAAAGGAATTCAACCCGAAAAACCAAATTGTGTTCTCTGACAGTTAAAGGAAAAGATGTGGACACAGACGGAGACAGGACTTTCAGGGATGTGCTCAGACCCCATGCAGGCCCTGAGAGAGACAGGACACTGCCCTGACCCTCACTCTTCAGGAGCCTGCCAGGGTCTCCACTAAGATGGTAAGACACACCCCCAACATGAATCCCCTGAAGACAGCTAGTATCACGGGCTGCCCTCACCCCCTGCTTCAAAGCTCCCTCCGCTCTGAACCGGACTCACACCTGTCCATCTGAAGGAGACAGTCCCAACTTCCCATGTCCTGCTTCTCCAAACCACCACGAGCCATTTCAGCCCTCCTGCTCACAGCTGCGTCTCCATCTGAGGCCAGCCCTGGCTCCAGGGCCAGCTTCCTCTCTCACCTTTCCCTCTCCGTCCAGGGGACAAGTTACCAGCAGGCAGGCTTATGGCAGTGCCGCAGGAAATCCTGCCACAGCCCTGTGAAGTCAGCACTGTTCGAGATTTTGAAAGGCGAGTTCAGGACCAGTTTTAGGACCCCGTTGGTGGCCAATAATTCTGTATCTCTAAGGACTTGGTAAGACAGATCTGAGCCTTATTTGAGGAAATCTGACTTGCTGAAGGAAAATGCAAAACCTTCCTGAGATTCACACTTGCAAGCCTGCTCTGGGCAGCGCCACCTCCGCCCTCAGCATCACAGTGAAGTGAAGTTCTCTGCTCTCCAGGGAAGCCATCATTCCCTCAGGGGAGTGCTGCAGGAATCCTGCAACTACCCTGTGATGTTAGTACTAGTATTATCCCTGTTTACAAGTGAGGAAACTGAGGCACATGGAGGGGGTCAAGAAACTTGCCCAAGGGACTCGACTAGCAAGGATGAGTCAGAGCCTGTGACTTTGACCCCTGCACAGAGGTGCTCCCTACGCCCATGAGCTGAGCAGACTGGGGCTCAAAAAGCCTGCTCAACCCCGGACCTGTGCTCTCTCTGGATGAAGGCCTGGGGGATAAAAAGGGGAAAGAAGAACGGGGGGTATAAAGTCACAGGGCTGGCAAAAAACAGGATAGCCCATTAAGGACGCTCATTACATTCCTGGCAGAGGAGGCTCAAACTGCCACCACAGACCCCGGGTAAGCTCTGGTCAGAGGTGACACACTGACGCGAGGTTCCGTCAGGTGCCAGACAATGAACTTTTGATCAGGCACAAAGTGCATGCACTACGATGCACCTTCTGTGTAGACTAGGTGTGTAGTAGGTTTGTGTAATGACAGCCTATGACATTTACACGGATATGAAATCACGTTTCTCACATGTCCCTGTCGGATAGACCATGAGTGAATGAAGTGGCAGCTGGCAGGTGGAAGGTCCAATTAGCCACTGACGTCACCGCAGGGAAGCAGGGGGTGTTCAAAGCTGCCTGGGTCCCTGCTTGTCCCATCTCCTCACTTCAGTCCTAGGGAGCTGAGTCCTGGAGCGTCCAATGTCAAACAGGGGTTAGGACAGTGTCCACACCAGTCCTCTAATGATGATGACTGAGGCCGGGTGCTGCCTGGTCTGGCTCCCATAAGTGGCTTTGGGACCCCAGGACAGCCTCTCCCTCTGCTGCGCGCCTCCATGTCCCGTCTGTAACTGCAGGTTAACTAGATATTGTTGCAGTCTCTCGCCTCAGCCTGCCACAGTTCTCTTTCCATCGAACAGGCTGTTGCCTGAACCTGATTAGGACAAATCCATTTCCAACAACGCTCCCCCTCGGGCTCCGTTCCCACCCCCATCTCCCATTTGCTTGTCGTCATCTGAAGTAACCACTTACTGAATTACCAAGGAGAAGACCATCAGATCAAGAGAGAGGAAATGGCAGAAACCAATCTGAACTTAATGCAGTTAAGCTCCAAATAAAATTCCACCCCTTCCTACTAGTAGATGTTATCATTTTTATTTAAGCCCAGTGCGACTGAGCATAAGGACGGAAGCTTGCTTCCATCCAAGGCAGAGGGTAAGGGGACTGTCACAGGTGCCCTTAGGGGATGGCCACCCCCAAAATGCTACACAGCCCTGCCCCCCGACCAGTGATGCCTGAACCCCCAGTGGGGTGGGTCTGTGGAGAAGTTCCACTCGATTATCTGACAACAGCAGCTCTCACTATGTGCCAGGCGCAGTGTCCGGTGCTTCCCATGCTGCGCCTCATTGACATCTCTGTAAGGCGACACCGCCGGTCTCCAGCGCAGGGAGAAGGACCGGCCACGACCGGCTGTCAGCCTGGCCTGTCTGACTCCGGAGCCAGTGCTCCTAACCCAGTGCTGTCTGCCCTTCAGGAGAAGGATGTGGCTAAGAGCCTCAGGGCTCAGACATAATCTTCTAGAAGCCACTGTGAAAAGTGAACCCTTGTACTTTTTTAACAATCAGGGAGATTTGTTCATGGGTTGGGGATTAGTTGAGACTCAGGAAAAAATTAGGGTGAGGGTGACACAGGTGTGTAAGGGGACAGCCAGGCTTTTGGAAATGCCCATTGGGTTACGTAGCAGTGTTGATACGTGTGCTCTAGGAAGGACGTCATTGCATCTTCAGTAGACAGAGCACACAGGGCAAGAGTCTTGCGCATTATTGAATCTGGATGATGGCTGAACAGGGCTCGTTTTATTACTTTTGAGAACGTGTGAAGATATAATTATACAGTCTACAACACACACAAAGCATCACTGGTCATTCGGGAAATGCAAATCAAAACCACAAAGAGGTATCATCTTAGACATATCAGGATGGCTACTATGAAAAAGGAGGAGGAGGAAGAGGAAGAAGAGAATAATTGACAAGAATTTGCCATCCTAACCTTTTGTCAATGTACAGTTCCTCTTGCTGTGGCTGTTGGCTGACTTAACAGAAAGAAATTAAATAAAAGCTAATACAGGATTTTCGATGCTCTGTTCCAAGGTACTTGACTCAGCAGTAGTAAAAATGCAAGGAGACCCAGCCCCACCGATGGCAAAGGTGAGCTCCAAGGTCCCGGGGACTCAGACTTGGGACATGTCTTGCTCCAGAGTCCCTCTGAGGTCACTCTGAGATGTCCGGGCTACAGTCGGAGGGCAGGAAAGATCGCTGCTCACCCCTGCACCAGCACGCAGCCCATGGGCTCTGGTGCTCGGCCCTTGCTCAGCTGGGAGCCCCCAGGAGCAGGGTTCTGACTCAGCCACAGCTGCCCCAGCACCTGGTCACTGTGAAACATCCCCAAGTGGTTCCCAAAGAGGGTGCCACAGGACCCGTGATTGTTGGGGAGCTAAGAGGACTTTGATTAACTCTGCAGAAAATGTGGCATCAAATTGATGCGGTTACAACTTAACTTTAAATCTACAGATGGCTAAATAATGAACTAACCGGCAAATCCTCAAAAGAGACCCCAGAAGGGGATCTCAGCTTAGCAGCCTGCATCTAGGACACACCCCTAGATACTCTCACCGTTTCTCTCCAGGTGACCTGGACACACACAAAAAAGCCCCTAACACGCTCCTTCTTGCCTGAGTGAGAGGCAGGCAGCTTAGGTCCTGCACACACCCACACGTGTGCATTCTCTTAATGAAACCTTATCTGCTTCTGCTTTTAATAAACTCGCTGTGTGTTCTTGATCAACTCTCCACGAATTCTTTCTGGACAAACCCAGCATCACATCAGCATGTCTCAGCTCATGCCCCACCTCATCGAAATGTTAAGAAGGCCTCCCTTTGTGCAAAATTTAAAATAATGCAAATCTCTCCCTTTAAAAGGTATGAACTATGTCAAGGATCGCATAACTGAACACCCACTGGCTGAACAAGTTGCAAACGGAGATTTCTGTACTGCCCATGTCCACTCCAGCATCCCTGCCCTCAGTCCGTGCCTCAGGAAATGGGTCTTGAATTATTTGCAGTGTGGGCGACACCGTAGAGCAAAGGATGCACCCTGCCGTGCAGCATGGCCACCCTGACTTGAGAGCAAGGGCTGCTCTCAAACATGCTCTAAGGGGAACTCATTCCATAAAACATTGCGGGGACAGAGGGAGGGAGGTGATGGTTTAAATCAGGGCTCAGCTAACGACAGCTCGCAGACCAAGCCCAGCGCTCCCTGTGCGTAAACAGGCTTTATTGGAACATTGATTTAGGAATCTGCTGGCGGCTGACACACCAGGCCAGCTGCATAGTTGCAACAGCAGATGACCTGCAAAGCCTCAAATGTTGACTGGTGCTTCGCAGGAAAAAAAATGTGCTGACCCCTGATGTAAATAAAGTCAAACAAGTCTCTTCAGTGCAGGGCTTCTCGGGAGCCTTAGTGTTATTTGGTGTGCAGTGTGCATTCCCAGAGGCCTTAGGTCCTCCCTTCCCAGAGACATCTCAAGGCCTGGGGTCAGCAGAGCTGTGATGTGAGCAGGGCAGCCTGGGCCTGAGGGTAGGAGTAGGGGGTGTCCCTGTGAGTCTTCCACCACCAGATGATGAAGAGGAGAGTTGTGAGAGGTCTGGACTGCTCTCCTCTCCTGCTTCCCCCAACCATGAGCTGAGGGGCTCCTTGGTCTGGGTCTCTGGAACTTCAGCCCTACTCACTGTAGTTGGCAGGAAAATGCAGGCCATGGCAGGGGACGAAAGCCACCCACATGGAAAATGACCTCAAGCAGGTCTCCACAGGACAAAGCAGAGTACTTATGCCCAAGGGGTATTTGCGAAACGGAACCATTCACCAGGAAGCCCCGCCTTCTGAATATGTCATAGATCTTTTAAATAAGCACATGAGGCGCTGACCCAGACACCATCTCACCCTAAGGCTCAGCCCTGACATACAGGACTGCCAAAGACCAGCACAGTGGGAGAGCAGGGTCCCTGGCTGCTCCACACACCACTCCCTGCTGCAGCCTCTGCCTGCGTCCATGTCCCAGCTCCAGACGGGGACAGAATTATAGGAATGCTCATTTGTATCGGGCACAGGTTCACGAAAACCCAATCTTGTCCTGGAGGCTTCACTAGCTGAGCTGAGAGATTTGTAGAGGAACAGGGAAAGTGATATGAAAAGAGGGAAATCCAAGAAGGCTTCTTGGAGGCTGTGGCTCCTGAGGCGAGCCGACATAGCAGGCATTGACATGGATACAAGGGCAGAGACTGGGGACAGCACGTCCAGGACAGAGAACAGGTAGGTGTCAGGTCGGCAGAACAGGGGAGGGTTCAAGGAAGGCACAGAGATGAACAGACACAGGCCAAAGTTTTACTGGAACTGCCAGGTGGGAACTGAGCAGGACTTCAGCCGCCCCAGCTCAGAGGTAACAAATTCTTATCCCTCAGGTTGGGGGGCCAAGGGGTGATACAATGTCACTGGAAAAGCCTGGTGGTTACTGAGAAGCCAGAGCTGAAGTGGAGCAGTCTTGCAGGGGTGACAGCTAGTCCCCAGTAAGTTTGCGAAGCCCTTGCTCCCTCGGGAATCAGGTGAGACAACTTCTCAGAGTCTCAAGGTGGGGCTACTGACAGATGCTTCTTGGAAAGTCCTGGGGTGAAGGCGGGCGGCTCGGCCGTGGGGGTCGGGCAGGCTGGGTCACTCACAGTAGGCACAGAGCATTTTTAAGTCGTGTTCAAGTCCACGTCTCATGCATGTGGACAGAGCCCTGGCTGGGCCGCCTGGTCAGGTGAGGTAGCAGCAAAAGGCCCTGAAAGGCAGGAGAGGAAGCTGCTGACAGCAGTTGCTGTCGGGATTCCCAGATGGCAGGGTCGGACCTGGCTGCTCACAAGAACCTCGCTCCTCAACCCTGGGTGCGGGGCTGTAAGGAATACACCAGGAACGGTCTGCCACAGGTGTGTCACGGTGCATGCACCGTGACTGAATCCGTTTTATCCTCACAGCACCCTGGTGAGGTGGGTAGAAGCTGAAGTTCAGAGAACCCAGCAGCTGGCCCAGGGCCTCCAGCCAGGAAGCAATGAGAGAGCAAGTGTGCGAATCAAGGTCCTGACTCTTTCTTCACTGCTTCTTGGGGGGAGAGACGAGACCCACCACGTGGGCTGTGAGCTGTGCTCCGAGGCTGCTGATGCCTCACGGTGGCCCCCTCCACCACCACGCTGCATTCCAGTGTCAGGAAGGACCAGCTGGCACTGGCTCTGGTGACCCCCTGGTGACACTCTTTAGCTGGACTGGCACCGAATCAGCCTGTCTCCCCACAACCTAGTGCCGAGCGGGCACACAGTGGGCAGTCAGCAAATCACTGTCAAATGAGCAGCTGATAGAACAATTGGTTGAGAGTGACGGACATGCACCCCAGGGCAACCCACCTTCCTCTTTAATCCACGTTAACAGACAAACGGACACTCTCCAAATATTTGTATGATCATAATCCATCTCGAAGTTGAAATACCTTTCCCCAAATTACTCTCCATGGCTGTTTTCAAAGAACTCCTATTCCTGTTGACTTCAACTTCAAGACAGAGCATGTCAAATTCTGACAGTAGAATGAGAGGCGTGTCTAAGAGGTTCAAAAGCCAGCAGCCTGTCCCCACCCCCACAGCTGTCCCATCCCCCAGGGATGGAGAAGTTGAGTCAAGTTGAGTCTTTCATCTGGGCCGCCGGGACTTGCCTTGAGGCCCAGCTGCTTCGACTTCCCCTTGAGCTGATCATTCCTTCCATTAACCCAGGAGTTGATGCAATAAATCTCATGATTATTGACAGTTCCGCTGCTCCAGGGGTGGGCTTCTTGGCCAGGGATTAAACATCTTATTCAAGATGATCTAACTATGTTTGTTAATAGACAGAGAAAGAATGGAGCGAACCCACTGCAAACACAGGGCGTTGTCCCTGGAGAAGGGCCTCCTAGGTGACTGGGTTTAAGAAATGAAATGTCCTGTGTTGCCAGGGACCTACATAATAGACCTGAGGGAACCCATTAATAGGGCCACTCCGTCCAGCTGTGGTGACACGGGTGGGGACAGGAAGGTGACTGGGAAATGTGGTGAGCAAATGAGCAGAAGAGGTTGGAGGGGGAGCATGCAGGTGGACATCAGGCTGTGGGAGGAGGGAGGGGAGGTGTCCCCTTTCTAATCTAGCTGGGAGTGGGGGGCATCTGTGACCTGCCTGCCACCTCCCCTTGGTGCCCACCACCTGTCCGCCCCCTCCCAGCCTACAGGCACCACTAGGGCAGGAACTGAGTGAATTCTCTCTCCCTGGAGAGGTGACGGAGATGCTCAGAGAATGCTATTGAATAGAAGAGTCTTAGGTTTGTGACTATGTACCCCCAGGAGACCCCCTGGGCAAAGCCAGAAAAAGAAGCATTTTCAGTGGGTGGTAGGCCTGAGAGCAGGCTCTCCTGTGAGGTGAACATCTTCAGAGAAAGATATTTTGGCTTCAAGTTCTACTTTCACCCCTGTTGGCTGTGTGACCTGGAGGAAGTCACTTTGTTCCTGGAACAGGTCGGTCCAATGATATCTTCTCTCAGACCCACAAGAACTTGGAGCAAGACCCCAAATCGTCACAGTAACAAAACAAACTACTCAACCACCTTGGTGCTAGCAAGCTACGCAAAGCATACTTGTGGTAAAAGACCTTTTTCCTGTCCCCAAAGCAAAAGTTAGTCGTCAGGAATTTTCCATGGTTCTACAGAGACAGTAGCTATGCCCTGTTATCGTGACTAAAGACAAACAAGCATCACCTCCCTACTCTGCAGCTGTACACAACTGGTAAGAGTTGCCAGTAGAAACCACACGTAGCCAGATGAATCATTCATTACCTCAGAGTATAAAAGGAGCTCCCCTACACCCCCTGTTGCTCAGCTTTGGGTAACATTACCCGAGAGGGTGCCTGCAATAAAGTGCTATTTTCTCTATCTTTGAGTCCCGGCTGTCAGTCTTCTCACTGTCTGGAGGCTCAGCCATAGCATACTGGCTCCAGATTCCCAGCCACCCCTGCATATAAGGAATAGCAAATCCCACCCTTGGTACTGATGCCCTGTTGGCCTCAGTCCGCCTATATCCAGGTGGCCTAACAACTCTGCTTGTCTATTCACTGATAGTTCTCTTTTACTGGGGGATGAATCAAAAGCGGGGAACAACCAAAATGAACAACTGAATAAATAAATAAATGCTTCCTCCTCTCCCTTCCTTCCTACTGACTATTTGACTTCATTCCTGTCTGCTTTCTCTTTGAAAAAAAAAAAAGGAAAAGAAAAGACATCTGGCTGCCGGTCCAATAATACCTGCTAAGGGAATTGATCTGGAGCACTTTGACTGACAGAGAAAATCCGGTTGAGCCTGGGTAGTCCCACCCTAGAAGGGCCTCCGCAGGGACACTCTCCTCCCACTCCAGGGGGCACTTCGGTCTGGAGTTTATCCTAAACCAGGACACAGGGTGGCTTTAACTTGCTCCCCGCCCCAGGGGCTCACAGCTCTGAGGACCTGACATGCCTGGGCTGGAACAAGTTCCAGGTCTCAGGGACTTTGATTTAAGTCCTTACTTAACCAAGGGCAAGGCTTCCTTGCGGAGCCTACCACCCTGCCCTAGTAAAATCTCTCCAGACCCAGCATGCAAATAAGCAGATCCATGGTGGTACTGCGAAAACTATGTAAGCCCTGTTTCTGAGCAGCGACACTTTTTATGCCCCATGATCCCGAATCTTCTTTCACCACTCCAGGGCCAACGGCGGTTCTGGGTTCAGTTCCCGGGGGCTTACTTCTCTCCCTGACCCACAGTCCTGGCATGCGGGCTGGTCTCGCAAGACTCATCCTGTTGAGCAAACTCCTCAGCACCTGTCTGTGGACCAGGTGCTGAGTCGAGAGCTTGTCAAATATTGACACTTCTGCTCCCCACAACCACCCCGCAGGGCAGGAGCCAGGATCACCCCCTTTTGCAAGGAGGAAACCAAGGCAGGGAGCAATTTGTCCAAGACTAAGCTTCTCTCCCAAGGGGCCAGGCCACTGACCAGTGACAGAAAGGTCGGCCCAGTCATGGTCAGAAGGGCTGATTGCAGCACCCTCGGGGGCCTCACCCCTGGGTGATGCCGTCTGTCCTTCCTGCTCAGTGCAGGAGCCACGCTTCCCTCAAGGACCGGCCTGGAGAATGGGGTCTGACCAGGAGAGTTAGTGATGTTAAGAGGGAAAAGTAGCCAGTGAAGGACTTCCACACACCTCAGGGTTCGCAAACACAAACATAGGGTCATTCGTAAAGTTTATATTTCAGATAACTAGCAAATCAGAAACTTATCATAAGTATGTCACATGCACTCTTCAGGATATACTTACACTAAGAAAGTCTCCATCGTTTATCTGAAATGCACATTTAAATGGGGTCCTCTGTTTTTTCTGGCCCCCTACCCCTCACCGCCCACCACCACTCCCAACAGTGCTGGTGAAAGTTCAGGGTGAGGTTTGGTGCCCAAGCCTTCCCCCTCTAGGTCCCAGTGACGGAATATCACCATGTAGAGTGACCTTGGAAGGGACAAAGTCGTGGCTTTTCAAAGGGTGTCATCGGATTGGAGAGCACCCGGATTTGGAGCAGAGCACTCTGGGTACACGGTCTCCTCTCCATGGCTGTGTGACCGGCCCTGCCGCTTCGTGTCTGAGTCTCGCTTTCCTTCCCCAGGACCTGGAGTTAATAGTAAACCCGCCCAAGACAGCTGCATCATGGACCAGGCTCCAGCAACGCCGCACTGCTGCTCCCTCACGTCAGTTTAATACTCGCAAATGAACAGGTGGCGGTCCCAGCCCTTCTCTACCTGCCGGGTTTCCTGCACGCTCGCCGAGTTCATGCAAATGCCGTCCTGGCTGTGATGAAAAGGAGCCATAACGAATTTGATTTAGGCGACTAATTCCATTTGAAATGACTTCAGCAATAAATAAACTGCTCCCTTTGATTTTTTTTAATCAGCATATTTCAACAGCAAAGTGGCATCTTGGAATCGCCATCCTCTCCATCTGCTCTGCTGGTCCAGGGGTGTCCACCATGAGGAGACACTGAGGCCTGACCCAACACCATCTGCCGACCTCCACAAGCACCAAGTCGAGAAAACTGCTGAAATCCTGGATGCAAAGACAGGTCGCCCGCAGAGGCACTCATGTCTCCCATCCTACTCGTTTCCTGTTAGCACGGCGCCCGAGGTGACTTTCATGGCCGAGCGTGTCACTCTGTGGGGTATTCACCAGGGACAGGGAAGCCTGGAGAGATACATCAGGCTAGCAGAATTCCAGGACTGGAAAGTGGCCCAAGCATCCTGCCCTGAGGCCTGGAGCAGTTCCGGGCTCAGGGACACAACTGGGTCCTGGCACAGCCCAGGTCTGGGTTCTGGAGTAGACAGTGGGGTTTGGAGACCAGCTAGGCCCCTCACTAGTCAGAGATATTGGGGAGTGACTGAGTCTCTCTGGGCCTTCATCTGCTCACCCAGGAGTGGGGATAAGAGAGGGTTCTACCCCAAAGCTCCCAGGGGGATGACCTCATAGCATCTGTCATCCATCATCATATAAAGCACTTAGCACAGGGCCTGGCAACCATCAGCTCAGTGTACCAGATGGAGGAAGCTTCTCACCATTGGTTAGGACACTCTGGGGAGCTGAGAAGCTCACGTGGACACTGACATGCAGAAGTAGACACACTGCACACACATGCACACCTTCAGACACACATGGCTACATACAAACATACACCCTTGTTCAGATACGCTTACTCCCATAGGCTCAGACATGCATATAACATGTTAATGCACTAACATACAAACACACATGCACACACAGAAGCACACCTATAAACACCTATATGCACTGACATACACATCTCTACGTGTACACGTGCACACAAATATGTGTACAATCTCTACACCCTCATATACACATACTCACACATACACACAGGCAAAGCAGGGCTCAGACACAGCTGGTTAACTGTGGTCACTGAGCAGCTGTACCAGCTCGATGGTGACTTCTCATGGACACCCGTCCCCTTCTGGACCCAACTCCATCCCTGGGCACCATCCTGAGAGGTGCTTCAGGGATCAGATGAGGCTTTTACCTTTCACAGTACTTGATAAAAGAAAACAGAGCAGCTTGATGGGCTGGTTTCAAGACCTCCTTAGAAGGTCCTGGGCCAAGGGCGACTGGAAGAGGAAGAGGCTATGTGCTCCTGGGCCAGGAACGTCCTCCTCCCCACACCTTGGCCCTGCTCGGTCCGTGGCCCTCAGCTTTCAGGGCAGTCTTCCCATGGCAAAGGTCCCCAGCACAACGCAGCTGGCCCTTAAACAGTCAGCAACCACAGGCCCCTCCAGCCTCAGAGCTGCTGGGGTTCCCGCCACAGGAATGGAGATCCAGGAATAGCTATGGAAGCAGCTTCTGCCCTCACCCCCTTCGAGAGCTTTGTGGGTGACAACCAGCATGGCGGCAGTGATGGCATCAGGTCCTCATTACCTGTCACCACGAAAAGCCAGTCACTCCAGAGAGTCTAATGAACAGCTATGATTAAGAACAACTAATATAAACCAATGACTCACAACCTGGCTGCCCCTGAAACCCCCTGGGGATTTTTAAAGCATGTCTTTCCCAGGGACTCTGCCTCAAAGCCAGCAGATCAAAATCTATGGGAATGAGGCCCTGACAACAGCAGGGACCCTTCAGAAAAACTCCCCCAGATGATCCTAGTGCAACCAGCGTGGAGAAACACCAGAACAGAGTCTAACTTTCACTCAAAACATGCTGCTAGGGAGCATGCTCAAAGCCTCAGTTCAATTTTCCATCTATCGAGGATGATCTTTTTCCTTGAAGCAACCAAGGTCATGCATCCATTGGATTTTTATAGAACACATCTCAGGACACTTTTCAATTCCAAACCAATACATGAATGCAGAATAGGAAATTGTAAATGACAAGCTCATGTACAAAATTGATGCTCAATAAATATTCATTGAATGAATGCATCAGGCCATTAATCACTACCATCCTGTTTTCGAACTGTGCAGTCTACTGTACGGTCCCCTAGAGACTCAGTTCCTTGAGGACAGGCCTAGGGACTTAGTCCCTCAGCAAGAATATGTGAAACAAATGAACCAAAACCCAAAACCCAAGGGCCCTGAACATTCATGACTATCCCTGTATTTTCTAGATGTGCAATGAATTTCCAAGTAAAAAGGGAAATGCTAATATGTCATTGTTGAAAGAATGACAATATTACCATTTAATTGTGGAAAAATCAGGTTGTCTAGGGTATTGTGTTTTTTGGAGGCCTAGGGAGAAGTTGAGACATGGCTTTTCATCTCCACAGGGACCCAAGGCCCACAGCCAGCCCCTGACCACGCCTGGACCGGTTGGTTTCAGCTCCACACATAGCATCTGCCAGGCATGGTGCCTGCCTTTTCTAAGCGGCACTCATCGGGGTCACCACCTCTGTTCCTGAACTGGAAAGATGGAGGGGAGCTGGTGGAGACACAACCTGAGCCTCATCCCTGTCTCATCATCTCAGCTGATTTAGCCTCTTGATTGCAGGACTGTTCCCTCCCCAAAGACACCCATCCCTGGCCCCAGCCACGGGGCTTCAGCCTAGTGGTTAAAAGCAGGAGCTCTGGGGTCAGACAGACTGGGGTTCCAATGCCTGGTTCACCCCTTATTAGCTGTGACCAGAGCAAATCACTGAACCTCTCTGGGCCCCGGTATGCCCACCTATATGAGCACTGTCCCTGCCCATAGGTAAGAGGTAAGAGGTAGATGGCACGAAACCTGCAGACACCCAGCATGAAAAGGGGCTCAGGATTTGCCAGGTGGTGGCTCCCTCAGACCCCAAGACTGTCACTTAGGAAATTGTGCCACTTGGAGCAAGTCATCACTTGGCAAGTCTCAGTTTTCACATCTGTTTATGGGACAGATGACTGAAGTCTTCCTAATATCATGGCAAGATAAAGGACCAGTCATGGTGGGGCTTACACTGAGCACTCGGGGTTAGCTGCCACCATTATTGTCACCTTCTTGGAATTGTGGTTATGAACGATTGACTTTAATTATAATAGTAAGGAACTGCCTCATTAACAAGGGAAAACAAGATTCCAAGGGTGGCTTTCCTCTAGAACCATCTCAGCCAGGTCTTCTCCTACATCCCATGCTAGGGACGAGGTGCGAGTTCAGAGGGACACAGTCTAGGTCAGCTCCAGCCCTGGATGGACACAAGACAGCTTCCAAAATGCACACAAGAGCCCAAACACAGGTAACAGAAAGGAAGACAGAACTTTCCTCTGGCAAAGAGAACAGTAGAGCATCCTCCACCAAACCACATATACTTGGGGGAAGGGCTGATGACCTTGAACAAAGGTCTGAGAGCCACCTGCTCCCAGTCTACAGTACAGAAGGCTGATGCCAGCCTTCATCTCCTGTCAGGTCCATGGGGCAGCAATGTTGTCCAGCAAATTCCCACTTTCCTTAAAGCATCCAAAGCCAAACCCTTGAGAAGCACCCAGAGTGCACAGCCCAGAGAAGAACATGCGGAGGATAAAGGCTGGCAGTGTGTGTCCGAAAACCTGGGCTCCATCTGGGCTGCGTGTGGTCAGCTGTGATGGCTACACTCTCTGTGGCTGTGAAACACCCACAAAGGTGATCAGGGCTGGGACGGCAGGTGCGACCAGGTAAAAAGGCCCCGCGCGCCGCAAACTCCAGAGTGCCAGGCAGGAGTCAGTGGGCAGGACCAGTCCTAGCTCTGCACTGACTACATTTGACTCTCCTGGGATCTGGGGACAGTGACTCAAAGCAGCCCTCAGAAAACATGAGATTTCTGCAGTCTCTCATTTCATCTTCGGTGTTCACGTGGAGTTAGTTTGTTTAAATAAAATGATACTCTATATTAGTTACCCTCTGGTAGAGTGATGTAGCTGGTAAATTGACACTTCAGGAAGTTACGCACGGGGAGGGGGCTCATGGTCCTGCCGCCAGGGCTGCTCCTGGAGAGCAGGCCACCTCCCACCACCCATTTGAGTCCCCTCCCACTGCCCCATCCTCTGAAGGGTCAGAAGCTGCATCTGGCACGTGACCCCCACAGCCACACCCCTCTGGGCTGAGACTTCATATTGGTGAAACTTTCCGAAAGCCCTCTCTCCTGGATGAACCTAGAAACCCAGCCACTTAGCCCAACCTGTAAGAAACAGCTCTGCGGGAGGCACTGGAGACAGGTCGCTGTAGCTCCGGAAAGATAGGCGCACGTGCTGTGTCTGTGCCAAGCATGAGCATGGTGGCCCCGGTCATCGGTGGTCCAGTGCTGGATCAGCCCGGCCTGCAGATCCTGGTTGCCTGGCTTTTGAAACAAGTGTTTGGGGGACTGCCCAGAATCTTCCACTGTGAGTCCTGAGCCCCAAAACCTGTTATCAAACTTCTGCTTGGCTGTCTTGTGGATCTGAAGAAAGGAAAATACAGGAGCAGGATCAAAGTGCCGTCTTGATAATCATCCTGCCGCACACACGTGCATGGAGAAGGTTCTGGAAAGATATACCTGTGGGCTACTAGGAGATTTTCTTCATCACTATTTCAAATATTTTTGCTGGATAGTTTAAAGATTTTATTATTCTTTATCACCCTCATTATTCATTTTTGTAAAGAAATAAATAAAACAAAATGGCCTTATTTCTTACAATGGCCTCCTCTTACCAGGAGGAGTTCAAGGTCAGCAGGTAGAAGCAAAAGAGCAGGTGTGCTACCCAGAAGGTGAAGGCAGGAGAGTAGAAAGGTTGGCGACTAAGGTCTGAAGACCCAGGCTTCTGACTGAGCCATTTGCCTACGAGGTGGTGCAGGCTGGCTACTTGGAAAACAAGCTTTCAAAGCCTTGGTTTCCTCTTCTGAAAAGAGGAAAGTAATTGCACCTACCTCCTAGAATTGCCAGGAAGATAAACGAGCCCCTGAAGATGCAGTGCACCCCTTGGGGACATTGGTTTATCAACATCCGTGTCATGATCTTACCATCATCACAGATCCTGGCCCAGAATCCATCAGAGCAGAGTCCCCGCCCTGAAGCTCTCCTGCATCTTGACGGGCCTCCCCGCCTCTCAGGCTCCATGCCCCAGCCCCAGGCTGCCTTCATTACTTGTCCAAACACCAGGGGAAAGTGTCATTAAAGTCACTCAAACACAAAGCTTTCTCCTGTCTTCTATGATCTCTCCCCCACATCATGGTGTTTTATTTGCTGTATAATTCTAAGTACAGAAAAATTTAGATGTTTAATTACTAACAAAAATGTCACCATTCGTCTTTATATCATGCCGTGCATCTTAAACTCAAATAACAGCACATTTAGCTTGCATGTGGACTTACCGAAATTATACAAATCGTGTTTTGTAGTTTGTCCACGCTGCACAAAACTTTTATTGCAGTCCTTGGCATTCCACCCACACCCTGCCTTTGGCTCACTGCTGAGAAGGAAGGACGGGAAGAAAGAGAGACACGGTGACCTAGCTTCCATCTGTGTCTTCATCGGGTCAGGGGCTGGCCCACAGGGACGGTCCTGGAGTCCGAAAGTCTGAGAGGGGGTCCTTGTTATGCCTGTTTTTAGGGCACCACTGCCTTCTCTCTGCATTCAGAGCAAGTCCTGGTTTGGATGCATATGTGGTCTCCCTCACTCACCTGGGCCGGACGTCACACGCACAGCTGGAGCTCACTCCAAGTCTTCTGGACTCCGGTGGGTCAGGGCCCACAGAGTTCTGTGCTCACCAGGCTCTGGGAAAATCCATGCAAATGGGGGTGCAGGGAACAACTGACATGGATGCTGTGAGATCCCGCCTGCTCCTGAGTGTGCTCCATGGTCCCATGAAATGTCACTCACAAAACACAAATTCAAAGGAAAACGTATTAAAATGCAAGATGGAGGCTTCGGTGAGACTTTTCTGCCCAGCACTTGTCCCTGGTTGCTCATTTCCTTTGAAACAAGCGTGTCCCCCCTCTCTCACAGGCTCTTCCAAGTAACAGCACCTTCCTGTGTCTGCTCACAGTGCCGGGAAGGGTCAGAGTCTCACCCACAGAGGCAACTTCACGCGCTCCCCTCCGCTCCGCTCACCAGGGAGTTGATGGACCTGTGGGCACAGGACGGGTACTCGGGTCACACAGCATAGTGGGGGTCATACCCAGGTTGGTAACTCCTAAGTCCACTCCAACTCAGGACAGAGTGCCAGGGACGGACACGTGGGACAGGCATCGTAACCGTGTCTGCGGACAGCGGTGAGGTGTCTCCCCTCTAAAGAGAGGGCATCACGTGAGTCCTTGTTAGGAAAGGGGACACTGAGTGAGGGTTCCAGCCTATCCATCTCTGTGACCTCTTGGCACCCAGCCCAGACTGAGACATTAGAGATGTTCAATCAATGCAATTAAGTAATTAATTAACGGACTTAATGAATGAATGAACAGAGACTACACATGCCGTGCTCTTCTCCTCCTTCTCGTCCAGAAGGAGCAGTGACTCTGACTCTGGCCCTCCCTGCCTCTCTGTCCTGCAGAACCACCCCACACCCCAGCTGTGACGCTGGTCCCCAGGGCTGCACTTCTGCACTCCCTCTAGAAAGGGCCCCGCAGCACTGCCACACCTCAGCCTCTTTTACACCCAGATGTGTTCCTCCCCTCTTCCCTGCCCAGATCTCTCCCACCCACCACAACACTCACCACACACATAGATACCTATACATACACATACACACATACATACAAGTATCTCCATTTCTATGGTGGCTCCTCTGACAATTTTGTGCCTCCGACTCCCTTCTGTGCACAGTCTTATCCATTCTCCATTCCAAACTCTCTCCTCTGTCACAGGGCTTTAGCCCAGACATCAGAGTCACCTGGGTCCTCAGTCATTTCTGGCCTTCCACCCCAGGCGTGAGCCCAGCCGTCTGATGGTGATGCCCCCGCCTCATCGCAGTGTGTGGGGTGTGTGTAAGGGCGGCGCATGCAGGTTCCCCGCCCTGACGATGCGCCCAGGAAACCAACCAGCCATCACGCCCGGGGCTCTCAGGAGTGATCCCATTCTGAGAAAGGGGCTCTGAGGAAACGCCGGAATTAACTAGGAACTCTAGGAAAAAGTGGAGCCAGTGTGTAAATGATACAAATGGGAATAACATGCCCCGGCACTAGAGAAATACCCACCTGCAGGCTGCTGGACCTCTGTGTGAGCAGGTGCACCCGCACTAAGAGCAAAGAAGCCCTCCCCAGCTCTGAATGCCCCTCGCCCGCTCCCCTCAGAGGCCTGTGGCAATGGCACATGGCAATGCCCACAGCACCACAGTCTTGGCCAAGGGGCGCAAACCAACAAATTCAGAGAACTGAAGGAAACTGCTGAAAGATGAGTGCCCTCAGAGAAACTCAGGAGGATCCTGTGTCCCTAAAAAGAGAAAAGACTACGTCCCAAATGGAGCAATTAGAGGCTGAGCAAAAGCTCTTAAAAATGCAATCACTAAATAAAAGCTCCACAGGAAAGAAAGAATGTTAAGGAAACTTTAGTAGAGACAGGAAAAGATCCTAGACGCCAAGACAGAAGCTACAGTAGCTTTATAATTTCTTTCCAAAGTGTCACATCCCTCTTCCCTGCACATTCTGTTGGAGGAGAATCAAATAGTGGGGTGAGCGCTGGAGAGGGTTACACAAGAGCTTGCGTATCAGAGGCATCATCTTAACATTAACTCCACCTGAGGACTGGAACAGAGTGAAAACACTGGCTTTGGAAAGACGGTCTCTCCTCCTTCACCTCTAAGGAGATGATAAGGTCAGTTGCACCCAGCATGACTGAAAGATCAAGGTCATGTCCACACATGACCTACGGGAAGGTGAACGGAAGGCTGAGCGGCTTGTCACCAAAGTCTGCGGAGGAAGCCGCCTGGAGGCTGATGCATCTTAGAATGATGATGTCACAGGCACGTGCCAGTACCTGTCCTCTTAAGTGTGCGGCCATAGCCAGGAGCCTAACCAAGGCCTCTGGCCATGCAGAGCACCCTAAGTCCACATGGAAAAGGGGTTTCCCCACACGTCCTCCCAGGACTCTGGGTCCCAACAGCGCAGACAATTTTCATTTGTTCTCTAGATGAGTTTTTCCTCCATGACTTTGACCCAAGTAACAATGAACCATTTTAGGAATTGGAATCTGAGACTGACACACGGCCGCTGCTCCTTCCTAAAGTTCACGCAACACCCTCACACAACAACCCAGCTGCCTCCACGCAGAATTTTCCAGGTCGCTGTAAGTGACAGGCAGAAACAAGAGGCTGCAGTGATTTCAGGATTGTCCCCACCACCACCATCGACAGGCAGGACAGAGACATCAGGAACAGAGGAGGAAGTGTTCTAGAAGGGTCCAGCAAAGCAAAGGCAAATTGATGCAGAGCTGGAGTTCCTGAGGGGAACCCCAAGCAGGCAGCGCAGCGGCTTAAGTTTAGGGAAGAAGAGGAGGGGATGATGGGGAGGGAGGTCAGGAGGGATTTATGTGTGGAAGGAAGGGGAGGCTATGTGCTGGTCTTCCATTCCCTTCTGGCAAGGCTGCAGGCTCCTTGGAGACAGGACACAGTGTCCTCTCCATCGGCACAGCCCTTGCTCTCCCACCGCTCACACAATGCATCTCCAGGGGCTCTCTCACAAGCATTCACACATGTATTCACACACATGCACCATCATTCATATGAGCGCGCGGGCACGCGCGCGCACGCACACACACACACACACACACACACACACACACACCCATCCCGGGGTCTGGCATGTGACTGTGGCTCCATCAGGGTTAATGGCACTGATCAAATGCTAAGTCAAGGGATGTTGTGTTTGGGGAGATTTTTTCCAATGAATCTTTCTAGTAGCTTCACATCAGCCCCTGGGTATTCACCACCCGTGTGCAGAGCCCTGAACCCCTGCTTCGCATAATTAGAGAACTATCATTTCACTTTCCTGCAAATTATATCTGAACTGACTGTGCTCTGGGGGCGTTTTCATGAAATATGATTTTTTATATCAGCCGCTGCCTCCGTTCTCAACTTCATCCTAGCACTGGGCATGGGGGGCATAAAAGATCCTCACCAAGGAAACAACCTCCCCACCTTTTGAAAAAGCAATCATCAAGGGCTACAGGTCCTGACAACCCCCTGAAGGGAGCACTGGGGACGGAACCCTCTGTGCGTGAAAGTGCGACCAAATTGGTTGAACTATGTTTTCTAAAGAATTTCCAATAACCATGCATTATTTTGTAAGAAGCTAAAAGTGATTTCTTAAAAGAGGAAGGAAACAATGTTATGGTGACAATGAATGTGAAGAATTAGCAAGAAGGAAGTTCTCCGGAAATGTAATTGGGTGGTTTGGTTGTGGAGACCCTTGGGGAGGGAGTCTGCTTTCTGAGAAGTCAGCACCCTTACTGATCCACTTCCTGGAGCACCTAGGAGCCCAGCTTCAGAGATAAGCTTTGTAGGTTGGACAGTTCCTATCCTCGGTAGCACCAGGGTTCCCTGGGTAGAGGGAGGCTTTCCACAGACTGCATTTTTGAGTCACAGACTCAGGACAGTACACAACGCAATGAAAATGTGGCCACACAGGAAACACACCGCAAAGTCGCCTCCCAGCAATTCTCTGGTGGGTATTCCTTAAGGAAGGGCCACACCAAGCCTGCTGTTTCCTATTTGAGTGTCATTCTTTATTTGATTTCAAAATTATCCTTCATATGTCTCCTCTTTCCTAGAGCCATTTTCTCCCTCCAATGAAATCTTGGCACCCAAAGCCGCGCTCAGAACTAAATTAATTATAAAAGCATATTAATGTCATCTGTACAGCAATAAAATTAATTTATTCAATACCTCCAAAAGGAAGTCATCAATTATGACCAGTGACTGCAGCGTTTGTGTTCCAGCATTCACAATTCTTACCAATTTTAATATTTCCTCCAGCAAGAAGTGCCATAAATATCATCAGCTGTGCAGCCTTGATTTATGAATTGCCTGTATCTTTTCGATAGCACTATGTGCAATGCTAAACACTGCATTCTTACCAGGCCTGTGCTCTGGGGCACTGGGCTCAGGTGGCCATGAAATACAAGGAGCTCTGTCCTCTTAGGGAGACCTCTGCCCTTGGGCTGTGGAGATATGCTACCAAATCTGTGCTGAGACATACACACATTTCTTGAAAGGGCTCCGGGTTCCATGTCCCAAGATCAATTATAAGCTCAATACATTGGAAATCCGTCTATGCTGCTGTGTCAACGTGTGAGTATATCTGATGGCCCCAAGTGGGTGAGTCTCCCCCAAGTCCTGATCAGAGGGAGCATGATGTTCAGAGAAACACAGTCTGTTCTTCACTTGTGCTTTTCAAAGGCCATTTGAGGACGTCTTTCAACCCTATTCCAATTCTCCAGAGTAAATTTTATTCAGCTCCTCTTGTCACCCAAAGACTCACAGCTAGCCAAAATCCTCCCTCAACTTTTCCGCAAAGCTCTTTCCAAAACTTGAGAGTCGACTTACAGCTGACAAATAATGTGCATCTCAACTTTGTAAGAAATGCCTGCAAAGCAAAAAGAAAAAGACAACTATCCCCCAAAATCAAAGGGCAACATACTGGAACAGGCACTTCACAAAAGAGGCGCCCACATGGCCACCAGGCAAGAGTTGGTGAAAATGCAGAACAATCGGGGCTTCACACCCTGCTGGTGGGTATGCAGGCTGGTCCCATGTCTTTTCGACAGGACACGCTAAGCTGGGCATATGCATTCCTGATGGCCCAGAAATTCCGCCCCTCGTTAGACACCCAAAGAAATGAAGCCATATGTTCTCCAAAAGACATATACTTGAGTGTTCATAGCAGCTTTATTCAGAATAACTCCAAAAGGAAAACTGAGAATGGAATAAGGTTACCAGATAAAATATAGGACACAGAGTTAAATTTGAATTTCCGATCAACAATAAATGGTGTTCAAGTGTATGTCTCACAGAGTAAGCTTGCTCAAAATGAGTCACTGCTAGAAACAACATGCACGGGTCTCGAAGCCAAAATGATGGTCAAAAGAAGACACAAGCGATTACAAATAAGGTGGTTCCATCTATGTGATCATCAAAAAGAGAGAAAACTTATCCACGTGGTCAGGTGTCAGGATGGTGGGTGGGGGTGCTCCTGGATTGGGCACAAAGGATATTTGGGGAACCTGGAAGGTTCTGACTTTTGATCTGTGTGCTGGTCACACAAATCTGTTCACTTGATGAAAATTCATCAAAATGTATGCTGATGAAATGTGTCCTTTAATAAGTAGATTTGTTCATAGCTCATTGCTCATTGCTCATAGTTATCAGAGGTTCAAATTTAATAGCAAATACAGTGTTTGACCATCCAACCCTATTCCAATCTCTAATAATGTCCATCAACATGTATCCGAAGTGCATTTTACATACCAACAAACTTTATAAAAACTCTCACAGAAATATGGCGCCTCCTGTTTCATTCCCTAAGGGCAAGGTGGGAATTTTTGTAAGCTAGAAGGAGGCTTAAAGTAAGAAACAAGACTGCAAATACTCACGTAATAATAATTTTTGCAGCCCAGAAAAGAAAGCTTACACTGTCCAGAAACATGATCACTGCTTTCAAGTTACCCACAAGGTGCCTGCAAACTGCATCTGGTTTTGTAGGGGAGAAGGTGATCATCAGGCATGTGTGCTTATTTGAGTTCCTCTGGACGGGAGTTAGGGAACCGGCAGAGACCCCCAAGAGGGTCGAGAGGCACTGATGAGTGCAGCTGTTTATTAGATGGTGTTCTCCTTAATGTGGATGCAAAACTCGGAGCTGAAAGGGACCAGCGAAGTCAGCTGAAAAGCTAGATTAGAACCAAGACTGCCCATGGAGGCGGTGGAAGCAATGGTTGGACTCAGCTCCAACATTCACTAACCCCGTGTCTTCAAACACCTAACCGAACCAGTGAGCCTCAGTTTGCGCATCTGAAAAATGGGGGTAAATAATTGCTCCCTCATTGGATTGTTGCAGGATTGGGTAAGAAGGTGGATGGCAGATTTTATTTTCCGTAAGTGTCCACATGTATTTCCTGTTCTATATGCTTGTCTAGAAACTACCTCTGCCCCATCAAGATGGGGTTTAAATCTCTCCCCTTGAATCTGGGGGAGCAGAGAGCTTGAGACTGCCTGTGACTGACAGGAGGCAGCAGAAGTGATGCTGTGACTTTCAAGTCAAGCAGGCATGGGGATGGGGCAACATGGGCAGTGTGGGGGCCCCTGCAAGCACCCAGCCCTCCCTGGTTCCAGACTCGACCACAGAGAAGGGTGAAGTCAGGGCTAATTCTCAGAACTCAGCCTCAGCTCACTGGTCACCATCCTGGAAGTTAACAAGTTCTGGCACCATCTTCCCACATTCAGCGGTTCATCCCCTGGCCTGCCATCTCTACAAGAGGTCCCGGTACCAGGGCACGGCCTGGGAAAGAGGAGGGAGGCCTCCAAACTTCTCCCTTCCCTCACTGCCCCTCCTCTGTCTCCAGGTCCTAGGGTTTCCCTCCATCACCCACCACCACCCCTGGTCTCCCACATCTCACATCTCACACAGGACACCTCTCCATGGCAACTGGACGGGCCAGCCTAAAGCGCTGTAATCTGTCATGCTCTCCCTCATTAACCTTCTGTGGCTCCCACCACCTACAAAATCAAACCCACACATCAGCCTTGAACACCTCTAGCAGAGCCTCGGATCTGCCATGCTTTTGCTCAGATGGGGTCCCTTCTAGAACTTTTGTCTCTCTTAGCAGCTCTGAAATGTCATCTTTCTAACCACATCCTCCAGGAGTTCTTCCCCCTGTTGAGATGAGCCTTCCTCTGGCTCTGTCACATCCTACCAGTGCTCTTGAAGGCACTCACCCACTTTAAGTGATAGCCTTTTATGTTTGCTCTCTCCTCCGACCCTTGTGAACTCCCATTGGGGACAGGGGACTTGGGTTTTCCTCTGGGAGGTCCCCTGGATTAGTTGAAGCCATGTTAATCACTCTTGCAGATAATACCAGAATCTTGACTTAACGCAGTAACCACTGAGGTCTCACACGTCACATCCAGCATCACGTTGCTTCCACAGGTGTATGCAGAGACCCAGGCTCCATCCATCCCATCTTAACTTCGTGATATACAGTTTAGTCATGGAAGCTATAGGACGCTGTATAATAGATCTCTAGAAGGTTTTCGTCTTGCAAAACCGTCTCTGGGTCCATTGCACAATCCCTTCTCCTCCCAGCACACCCAGAGTTTAACCACATCAGCAGTGAGTGTCACTTCCACTCACATCTATTAGCAAGACCTCGCCACATGGCCATGCCTAGGGCCGGGGCGCTCCAGAGGGGAGTCTCCTCTGAGCCTCGACTCAGCAGTGTGCACCAGTGAGGCCCCAATAAGCCTGTTGCACTGGGGTGTCCAGAGGCTGGGGGAAAGCGAGACTGGAGGAGGGAAGGAGCGGGGAGGAGGGTTTGCCGAATACCTACTGTGTGCGGAGAGCTGGGCTAGGAGCTGTCACACAGAGCCGGCAGTGCTGTGGGAAAAGACTTGAAGCCACCCATTCAGAGTCCTGGTCCCTGGGCCTCACTTGACTCCTCCATGAAATGAGACTGTGCCCACCCCCAGGGCATGGGTGATCCTCTGAGACTGGACGTCAAAGGGCCTGGCACGCAGGAGTGTTCACATGCAGGAGACACCCATTACCTCACACACCCTGCAAAAGGGACCCAGTCTCAGCCTCCTGGGACCCTCGCTCGGCTTCTAAGAGGCAGGACCAGGTCTGCACTTGCACTGACAACCTAGAGCTCCCTGGGACCCCGCAATGTCCTCTGACCTCCCCTCGGGCCTGAGGAAGATCAGGAAGCTGGGGGTCCCTTGCACACCCCCACGGGCCTCCCCCACTGACCTCATGCCCATGCAGCCCAGTATATGTGCCAGGTGCTGCCAACTTCCTCCACATCCTTTAGAGGAGCTTCACCGGACATTTGTCAATAAAATACTGCAGGATCTGGACTGACATCTTCGGCAGCCTCTTCGCCCTGCCCTCCTGCCACAAGCCATCTGTGGTCCACGATGTATGGTCCTTGACCCCGCATGTGCTTCTCCAGGGCCACCACCTGCCTCCCTCCAAGTCCTCCTCTTTGAGCGGAAGCACAGACAAGTCCTCAGACGAGCATGTGCAGGTCAGTCACACACCTGGAAGCCCCATGTAGCAGGACCCTGAGAACCAGCCCCAACTCAAGCCCAGCGGTGGGGGTCCCCTGAGCAAGACACAGGTGCCCTGGGGAGCTGGCGGCTCCTCGGCTGCTGGGGAGGAGGGACTGGACGTGCGGTCCCTTCCCGCCGGACACGGAGACGACGTGGAGGAGGCAGAAGATGTGAAAACCACTCCTTCCTGCTTGGAAGGACCTGCATTCCTGGGAACATCTTACCTCATGGCTGAGGCAGCTCTTCGGGAATATTGATTTGTGGTCTGTCCCTGGCAGCGCGGACCATGCTTTCTCGCTGGAGCTTGCCTGCGCAAGGCGCCCGCCCAGTCCCGCGTCCGCCTCTGTCTGATCCTGGGCCAGGGGGCCTGGAGGCTGCAGGCACCGTGGGCAGGAGGCCAGGCCCGGGCTGCTGCCCACACCCCGCCTCAGGGCTGTCCTTGTTGGGGTCTGGAGCACCAGCCTCTTTCATCCACACCGAGTGCTGAGTCAGGATCCCTGAAGGAGTGACAGGAGGGGAAGGACCTCTGGCTCCTCATCTGCAGCCATGGCCATTGTCTGGCATGGGACAGGGACCCCCATCCCCAGCTGGTGCCCATGTGCCTTCAGGCTGTGTCTCTCTCGCTCCTTCCACCCTTCTGGAACTAGGCAGGACATCTGTCACCTTGGGCTCTCAAACATGAATCGCAGCAACCTCCACTGGGGTTTCCAGCTGCCTTCAAACTCCAGATGTGTCGTGTTTTATCCAGCGACTACACACACTCCGGCCTGGCTTCCCCCAGGACACACCTGGATTTCAGTCCCAGAGTCAGCCCCGACCTGCTTCCCAGTCCTGATCCTCTGGTCCCCACAGCTGAGCCTCCCTGGCGCCCCACAGCTGCAGACACCCAGGTCCCTGGCCCTCAGCACCAGAAGGGACACCGTAGCCAACCCCAGGTAGGAAGAGGGAGCAAAACCCTGTCATCATGATGGGGAGGAGGACTGGACCCCAAAGTACAGCTGATCTGACCTTCCAGGCTAGGCCAACAGCCCCCATACTGGAACTGAGTCTTCCAAACTGGCCACCCCAGCGGAGACCAGGTCCCTCCTACAGAGGTGGCTGTGTGTCTGGTGCCTGGATGTCACCCTGCTGGTCCCCTGCAACCTCCTTCCACGCTTACTGTGATGGGCACAGCTGGCTTCCCATCACCTGCCCCTCTCACCAAGAAGACCCTCCAGCCCACCTGGCGCCTGGCTCCAGCAGGATGCTAAGTGCTGGGACCCTGGGACGGACGGTCCATACACTGTGGCGTGTCAGCCTGGATTCCACTGATCTGCTCACTCGAACCCTGCGTCCCATGTCTCAGGTCTGGTGCTCCGTGGTGCTGTCCTGAGGTGCCTCTCACCACACTCTCTCTCCCCAGACTGCGGTCTGTCCTCCTTGCATGTAAAAATTCCATGCTCTCCCCTTCCAAGATGCACTCCCAACTCTTCACCTCATTCGAGTTGCTTCCCTACCCAGGAAGGCCTTTCACCCCTTTTCTGACTACGAATATGCACAGATCCCTCAAGGCCATGCTCCAGGCTTCTCCCTCGCTGAATGTCACTCTGGCCACAGTGAGCATCTTCTCTGTTAACCTCCACTTACTCAGCCAGCATCATCTCTGTCACTTGCCTCCTACGGAATTAGGTAAAATCTTTGAGGGAGACCCCTATTCTGCTGCTCTATCTGCTTCCTTCTCACCCCTGTCTAGCCCATGGCACCACATCCTCAGGGGGCTCCTCTCAGTGCTGGCCTGTCCTCTGACCTGCACATTTCTGCCTGAGCCCAGACTCCTAAGCTCATTTTCTGCTATTGGTACCAGGTTTTCCTCTGCTCACTAAATAGATTGGTGGCAGCCCCATGAGATGCCTCCTCGTTTGGGTTTTGGTTTAGCTCCTGGACCCTCCTCTCTGAGCACGCACCTCTTCCCATTCTGTACTCTATAGACCTCCATTCCCAGCCCAGTTTTTGCCTTCAGACCTCTCGTCTGGCCCAGGGTCCTAGATTCCTGCAAACTGGGGGAAAGTGGGCCATCTGGATGGGACAGATGCCCAGTGCTCCCTGGAAAATATTATTTACTCACTTTATTCCATCCCATAATTAACATGGGATCTCAGTGGATAGAAATACCTCTTTCCCTTTCATTGCTAAATATTTCATCTAGAAACAGACCACTTTGACTTATCCTTTTGTCCATGACGGATATTTGATGACTGTAGTCTCCACCCAGTGTGAATCGTGCGACTATGAATGGTCTGCACAAGATTTCGTGTGGACACCTGCTGTCAGTTCTCTTAGGCATATACCTGGCTGTGGAATGCTGGGCCTTAGGGTAACTGTATTTAATGGTTTGAGAAGCTGCCAAACATCCTTCTCTCCTCTCTGCTGTACTTGAACTTGGGAAGAGATGAGTATGAGATGCTGAGGCTGAGAAATAAGCCAGCAAGGAGGGGAAGAGGTGAAAGAGAGAACCCCGGTCCTGGGGACATCAACCCACTCAGCCATGGACATTTCAATAAACACTTTATTCATGCATTTTTTCATCCCTCACTCATTTACCATTACACCAGTTTGAGCTGGATTTTTCATACTTGAAATAAAGTCTTCACTGATTGAAGTGAATCAGCCTTCACTCTGAGGGTTGATTTCCACTCTGGACTTGTTCTCACAATGGTTTGGATTCCAAACAGAACCCAGAACAGGTGCCAAGCTTCTGTTCTCAGATGAGGCTTAGGTGACGCAGGGTGACCATAACGTCACTGCACAGGTGGGCTGGGTCTACAGCCTGATGACTGCCGCTGGACCAGGTCCTGTCCTCCCCTTCTCGGCACTCACAGCTGGATGCCCCTCTCAGCAAGCAGTGAGGCCCAGTCCCCTCCACGTCCTACATTTGCCCAGTAACCTCTCGTCTCTGCTCAGTTCATGGTGCCCCATCACTTTTCTGCGCTCTCCACCCCCAAAGACAGGGCTGTCTCTGAGGGTCAGTGGCCCTGCGTGGGTTCTAGGACTTTGCCCTGACGGAAGTCCCAGGTTCTAGGATGACCAAGTCCCACCTGTTAACATACATTGGAAAGGGTCCAGCTGGCAATGGGACAGGAGCCAGCATCCACTGCTTTCTCTCCCCTTGCACACAGCCAGGCCAAGCAGCCAGGAAAAACACAGACGGAGCCTTGTCAGGGAGGAAATAGCCCCTCACTCAGTGACACTCTGCAGGCACAGGAAGCCTGGACCCTGGTTCTGCCAGGGATGGGGGCTGGAAACACTGGAGCAGGTGTGTACCCCAGCATCCCAGCTCAACCCCTGCTTGAAGAGAGCCAGAAGAGAGCCAGCCACGTGCAAACCCCTCCCCAAAAGGCCGGCGACAGCTCTGGGAGGAAGCGTGTTGGCAGTGTTTTCTCCTGCAAATTGGGGAGCCAAGTGAGGCATGATGGGCAGGTGCGCTTCCCCAACTGGAAAACCCCAGGTCACCAACATGCCCCATTTCTCGTCATCAAGAGTAAGCTAGCAGAGTCTCCTGTGGCCAAGAACTTGCCAGCACTCTTCACTTCATGCTCCAGCCTGGAAATTGTGTTGGCAAATGTTGCCTCCGGTCAATTAAACTTATTAATAAAATGTGCTGGGAGGGGTGTCAGTTCCTGCTCATGTTTCAGCTATTCCCTAGTGAACTGAGAAGGGGGGATCTCTGCCAACCCACAGCCACATTCCATGAAACCAGTCACCCTGAGGACTCATAAAATCAGACTGTGACATAGTGTCACCTATTTGAACTCCTGAGGACAGGGACCAAGCCCCATGATCTCGTGTTCCCAGCCAGGCCCACCGTCAGGCACAAAGACCCCCTCAGCATACTTTGGGAACTCAGTGGGGCCCATTTGATAAGGCCTGGGTGCTTTGAAGGAAGGATCGTCTCCAGAAAGGTCTTCTTAGCCGACTCTTCAGCACAAAAGTCAGAAATGATGCTCTGATTTTTCCCCAAATCTCCCATTGGACCAAGTCAGCCCACTTTAAAGGGGCAGAAGACTCTTTGTTCCCTCTCTTCCTCCCCTACCATCATCCTAGCCTTCTCTAAATCCCCATTTTGCCCCCCAAATTCTACTTCTTCTCATCCTTGCTCCCTATAAATCTTGGTCCTACTGGGTTTGCCCACCCTATGGGTGAAGAAACAGGGAGAACGTTGGGGTCCGGAGAGGCAGAGGAAAAGGGTTCCATCCAGGCTCGTCTCAGGAAGTGGTATCCGCCGGGCAAACAGACCTCCGTCCTGCTCAAGACTGCCCTTGACTCTGAATGGGGCCATGAGTCTCATCACTTCGCTCTGCAGCCCCCAAAGTCTCCCTCGTGCTAGCCTAACCTGCCCCCAAAGGTCCCTGTGCACACTTCGTGGCGTGACAAAACAGCAGAAAATTTCCGCCCCAAGGGAAGCCTCCACAGCCCAGCTGCTGCTGCGTCCCGGTGAACACACACAGGACATATATCCCGTGAGGCGTGGAATCACTGAGGTTCAGGAAAGCGACCAACACACCAACTCTTCGGCAAGCTGGCCCCTTTCACCTTTCTAGAGAGTTCTACTTTGTGCTCTCCTTCAAGGACCAAGGACAGCTAGCCACACGGTGCTCTTCACTTATTCTGTTCTCCAGAACCTTCCAGACACTGACTTCTCTGCGCCCTGCCCCACTCACCCCCAAAGCCCACTCCTGTTTCCGGGTTGGAACCCCAAGACCTTGGATTCTCCCAGGAGCCCACCAGCCGCTGAGGTCCCTGCAGTACTGATGGAAGGTGGCCACCATCTCTGTCCTGTGGGTAAGAGGCCACCATAGCCTAGCTCCAGACACAGCCTACTGCCTCCCATTCAACACTCTATTCTCGCCCCTTTGCTGCCCAGCCAAGCCACTCTTGGTCATATAAAAAGCCTGCTTGTTTTCATTCTTACAATGTCAAGCAAAAGAAAGAC
Organism: Solenodon paradoxus; assembly: GCA_004363575.1. Classification (NCBI taxonomy): domain Eukaryota; kingdom Metazoa; phylum Chordata; class Mammalia; order Eulipotyphla; family Solenodontidae; genus Solenodon; species Solenodon paradoxus. The sequence continues at coordinate 8,644 of RJWH01004261.1, read as the reverse complement.
CAGCAATGAAATAGGAAACAGATTTGCAAATGCAGAAGGGGTGGAAAGGGAGCAACATCCATCCTCGGTCACGATTGGGTCAGCCTGGGGGCACTGCGTGCCTGCAGATAGGCCAGAAGCTGGATTAGGAAGCTGGGCTGCTTCCCATGGATGATTGTGAGGGAAATGGTATGTCAGTTCCTTTGTAATGGATGTGTTCCATTATCTGGCAACAAGAACCAGAGATAATGTGAGCAGATGGCCACAGAGCCAGCTTTACCCATAGAGGATCATTCATGGTTCCTGCCTCCACCGGCCAAACATGGACCAAACACGTAAAGAGACATGGCACCCAGAAGGCTTAGAGTCCCTAAACTTCAGATAAAACAATTACTGGCTACCAAATAGAAAATGCATGTTTTAGATATTCATATAAATAAAGACAAAATGTAAAGCATGAGGAGGAGACTTTCTTAAAAGAGATCAGGCAGATTTGAATTTGAAAAAGAACAAACAGAACTGAAAGAGGAATATGTGAGAGTGTGTGTGTGCCTAATATAATATATTAAATATAGTACATAGAAAATATATGTCATATTAGACACAGCTGAGAGGTCACTGGAAACCTAAAGAAAGATACAAGGAAAGCAACCAGAATATAGTGAGGAAAAATGGTTAAGAATAGGAATAAAAGTTGAACATCTAATTAGAGTTCCAGAAGACAGATAGAATGCAGACAATGGAGAGAGAGACCATACTGGAAAAGAAGATAATTTTCCAGAACTGATTTAAGACATGAATACTCATATTCTGGAAAGGAAACTTAACAAATCCCAGGAATAATGCATTTTAAAAAAAAAAAACTGCATAAAAAGCCACCTCTAGACAGATAACAAAACTCCAAGAACAAAAAATGTTAAGAAAACATCATAAAAGCATTTAACTAAAATGATAGATTACCCACAATGAAACTAGCAATAAATTTCATCATAACAACAGATATAAGAAGGCAGAGGAATAATATTTTCAAAGTACTGACAGCAAGTATTTTTTCACCAAAGTAGTATGCATAACTAAGAAATTATTCAAAAACAAGGACAAAATAAAGATATTTTTCCAAGCAAATAAGAATGTTTTTAGTCATGAGGGAGTAAAAAAGATCTGGATTCGAAATTGAACTTCCAGAACTAAAAACTGAACCAAACATAGGAAACATCTCTTTTCAGAAATCAGAAAACAGGCATCATGGAACTATGGCATCTGAAAAAAGGGAAACAAATAAGTGAACCCCAACATTACTCAGGTTAGCGGTAACTCGTCTGTAGCGTGAACCTGACTCAAGGCCTGCAATTTCTCAAGGGCTTCAGGGGACATGGCCTGGTGCAGGGAGACCAAGGGATCTGGAATCAGTGGGGAGAAGGAAGCATCACATCGGAGGGAAAGTAGAAAAGCTGCTTGGAGAGGACCTGGAATTTAAGCAATTGCCAAGTTCACACAGGGCCAGGACTGGTCAAGTTCTCTCCATATGCATGGAGACATCGCCCAGTAGAGAGGGCACCCAGCAGAGTACACAGAAGGACCATACCTTAGAAGGGAATGCTAAATTAGTTTTAGACTGTAAGATATCCAATACCTGCCTAAAAATCCTAAAAACAACCTTAAAAATATCAAACTCATCCACTAGTCTGAAGAAAAAAACTGCCTTTGTGAAAAAGGTAACCACAATTCCTTCAAAGTTAAATGAAAAGGTGCCAGTACCAAATCACTTAAGGGAATACCCCAAAAATCCAACATTCAACCATCATCATCCAATCAAAAACCATTACATATACAAAAGAGGAGGGAAATGTACTCCCAAACTGAAGAAAAATCTTTCAATAGAAACAGTCCAGAGACAACAGAGATGATGGAACAGAAAAAGATATTAAAAGAGTTATTAGAAAGGTCTCAAATCAATAACCGAAATTTCCATCTTAATAAATGAGACACAACAAACCCAAAGCCAGGAGAAAGAAAAAAATCATAAAGATAGCAGAAAGCAGTGAAATTGAAAGAATATTTGAAAAGATCAATAAAAATAATAAACCACCTTCAAGACTAACAAATTTAAAGAGTGGAGTGCGCCCTGGTGGCTCAGGCATTCGGTCAGAGGCTGGGGCGTAGACCACGCAAAGCCTAAAGACTGGGTTCTCCACCCAGGGCTGGAGAAAACAGCCAAAATACATACATACATAAACAAACAAATAAATAAATAAATATGCTTCTTCCTCCTCTTCTTTCCTCCCTGCTTTCCTGCCTGCCTATCTGCCTTCATTCCTGCCTGCTGCTTTCCTCTTTAAAAACATAAAAACAAAAAGAGAGAAAACACAAATGATCAATAGCATGAATAAAATATGAGATGTCACTGCAAACCCCATAGGCATCAAAAGAAAATCAAGAAAAGCTATGAGTCATTCTATACATGTAATTGACAATGATAAAATCAAACAATTCCAGTGAGCCCTGGTTGAGCAGCGGTTAGGTTAACTGCCTCCGAAGAAGCCAGACCACATACCCCTGGGTTCAAGTCCTGGGTCTGGGGGGGAGAAAAATCAGTGTGAACAACTAGATGAAAATTAAATAGAGGGCATCTTCCTCCTCTCTCTTCCTGCCTGTCTGCCTGCCCACTCACCTTCATTTCTGCCTGCACCTTTCCTTTATGATAAATAAATAGAACAATTCCTAGAGAGCAAGAACTACTAAAACTTACTCAAGTTTTAATAAATGATCTGAATAGTCCTTTAACTATTCAAAGACATTGAATTTGTAGTTAAAAAAAATCTTTCCAGGTATGCCCTGGCGGAGTTGTGATTAAGTTCGCCACTTCTGCTTGAGTCAATCCACAGACATCCCAAGGACCCAGGTTCACCTCCCAGGACCAGGGGAAACAACCAAGATGAACAACTAAATAAAATAAATAAAAATGCTTTCTCCTCTCTCTTCCTACTTGCCGGCCTATCAACATACCTTCATTCCTATCTGCAATTTTTTCTTTAAAAAAAAAAAATTCCCAAAAAGAAATGACCAAGCATAGATGGTTTCACTGGTGAATTCTATCGAACATCTAAAAAAAAAAACAAAAAAACAAATTATGAAAATCACTTTTAAAAAATAGAAGATGAAGGAATATTTCCAATTCAGCTTATAATGCCAGTCTCACCCTGCTATCGAAATTAAATAATAATGTGGCGCCCACTGATGGAGCGGCAGTTAGGAGCAAGCCACGTACCCCTGGGTTCAAGTCCCAGGCCCCAGAGGAAACAGCAGGTGTGAACAACTAAATAAAAATAAAATAAAGATGCTTCCTCCTCCTCTCTCTTCCTGCCTGCCTGCCTGCTCGCCTTCATTCCTGACTGCACCATTTCTTTAAAAAAAACTTAAAAGTATAAGAAAAAAATATAAACCAATAGCCCTCATGAACACAGATGCAACAGCCCTCCATAAAAAGCCAACACATTGAATCTAAGAACACATAAAAGAATTTTATATCATGACTAAAAGTGTGATTTATCTTGATAATGCAGTCTTGGCTCAGTATTTGAAAATAAATTAATACCAGATTAAAGATCTAAACAATAAAACTACATGAGTGCATCTACAGTTGCAGAAAAGGCATTTGACATAATTTAACTTCTATTTATAATTTTTAAAAACTCTCATCAGAGCAGGACTAGAAGAGCAAACACCAGACACCTGTATCATACTCATGGCCAGAGGTTGAATGTTTCCTCCCAATAATTGACAAAAATTATAAACTCACTGATCAAAGAAACTCAATTTTCAAATTTCAAACAGGGTATACATAAAGAAAACCATACCAAGGAAAAACACAATCAAATTGCTGAGAACCAGAAATTGAGTGAAAAAAATCTTAAAAGTAGTCAGCGAAAAAGACATAATGTACAGAGAAACAAAAATTCAAATGACGGCAGACTTCTCTGAAACGATACATGCCAGAAGACAATGTAACTATCCATTTACATATGGGGGGGCAGGTCAACCTAGAGTTCTATACCCAGTGAAAATATCTCTCAAAACTGAAAGTAGGTGTGCCCTAGTGGACTGGCAGTTAGGTCAGCTGCCTCCAAAGGAGCACAGTCCATGAACATCCTTAAGACCTGGGTTCGTGTCCCAGGTCCAGGGGGAACAACCAATGTGAACAACTAAAGAAATACAAAACTAAAGTGCTCCTCTCTCTTTCTGATTGCTTGCCTAGTCACCTTCATTCCTGCTTGCACTTTCCCTTAAAAAATAAAAATAGCATCATCAAGGCCATTTCGCATATACAAAACCTGTGATAATTCATTGCCAATAGATCTGCACTACGAGAAAATGTTCATGGAAATTCTTTGTGCATAAACAAAAATGATGGGGGAGCTGACAGCAAAATGAGAAAATGATACGGACAACCTCTTCTCCGGAAAAACAGTGAGAACCTTGGCATAAATTTGCTTGACTCAACCTTTGCAGGACTCTGGATATTAACTGAAGGCTACCTGCAATCCAGGGAGTATTTATTCAAGAAAATAAATAAGGAAATATTGGCAACAACAGTAGGTACTGGATATTTTAACTTGACCTGTTCCCATATTGCCCTCCCAGTCTTTTTCATGTCTAAGCATATCATAGAAAAATAGTTTAAAAAACAAACCATTTGCATATCCCTTGTTTTGCCCCAAGTCTAAAACTCCCTGTTTGAGGGGCAGGAAGTCAGATTTCTCCTAGATTCATACCTCCCACCTCTCTCTGGACCCATCAGACATATCCCCCTTCCAGATGCTCCTCCTCTGCACCCTAGGCTTCTAGATCCTATGTCTGCATTGTCCAATTTCATCAGGACACTCTTCTGCCCCAGGGCACCTCTCACTTAGTTCCCTATCTGGCCTGGACCTGACAGAACTCTCTGCTAAGGATGGAATCACCCGGAGCCCTTACAGGTGAGGCGGGCACCTGACAGGAGGGAAAGGCCAGGGTCTGGTGGAGGGCGCTTTCTCCCTCGGCAAGGTGAGGAAGGGTAGTGACTCGGAGCTGCAGACAGGGCAGCTCAAAACCCCCCATGTCCAAGCAGACATTATTCACTTTCTTTCCTGGAGGGTCACAAATTTAGTCACTCAGGTTACCACTGTGAAACACCACAGACTGGGGAGGCTTAAACAACAGATACTGAGTTCTCACAGTTCTGGAGGCTGGAAGTCCAAGATGAAGGCTGCAGTGCTGGTGTGTGATGAGAGCCCTCTTCCGGCTTGCAGATGGCCATCTTCGCCCTGTGTCCTCCCATGACAGAGCGATCATCTCTCTCATGTCTTTTCTCATAATCCCACTCTCATGACCTAATTACCTCCCAAAGACACCGCCAAATAGCATCACATTGGGAGCTGGGCACTTAACACAGCTGTCACTGTGACAGTCACCCTCTATCTAAGAGACTCCAGGCCTCCCCTCCACAGCCCCAGTGAAGCCAGCAGCCATGAATTTTCTCCACGGCTGAGTTGCTCCATCCAGATGGGTCACCTTATGTGGAGACCTGCTTCTTTTAACTCAAATCCACATTCCATCCTCTTTAAAGGGGTTCAGTGCACCCTGTGTCTCATCAGCCATGCAAGATGAAGAGGAAGAGGGAGTGCAAACTGGTGTCCCCACTGGGTTCCTACCACTGAGCTGCAGAAGCAAGTCACCTATGGTCAGATCCTATCTGATGACAAGTAGGAGATAATATCACAAGGCAGAGCAGTGGGAAGCCTCATTTACACCATGGGATTGCTGGACATTCACTACTGTGGTTATTCTTCTCTCCAGCAAACAATTCTTGAGCATCCAGTCCCAGTACTGGGCTGGGTATGAGGCTAGATACTCAGCTGGGTACTGGACTAGGTACTGGGCTGGGGACTGGACTGAGTACTGGGTTGGGTACTGGGCTGAGTACTGGGCTAGGTACTAGATTGGGTAGAGGGTTGGACATCAGCCTGGGTACTGATCTTTGATCTATATGCTGGGCTGCATACTGGACTGGGTACTGGGCTGAGTACTAGACTGGCTCAGGGCTGGGTACCAGCCTGGCTACTAGACTAGGTACTGGGCTGGGTACTGGGCTGAGTACTGGGCTGGACATAGGGGTGGGTTCTGGCTGGCCACTACAAACAGCAAGAAGAAAATCAGATGGGTCTTTCCTGCCTCTAAAACTTCCAGTCCTATATCAGATGCCTTAAAATGTTCCAGACGCCAGACTGCCAGCACAAGGCTTGGGGTGGCCTCTCAGTGGAATAGTGAGCCCCAGGGTCTCCTTACCACACACATCATTTCAAGGTGCAACCTCATGACTGCACAAACCATGGCAGTGACAGCACCACGCAGGGGCCATCAGGGCTGACGCTGCACACTCTCCGTGTGAAACCCCACTCTGGCCTTGGGCCAGCCGTATCAGGCACAGCCCTCATCACCCGACTCTGCAGAGCAGGAGCAGGAGCTCCATGGTGAGGCTGAGATCTGACCTCAGCCCCAAGTCCAGACCCCAGAGCGCGTCTCTTGTCCTCGCACCCCTTGGCCTCTCGGACGCAGTCCCGATCCCGGAGCCTGGAGTTTGCATGCAACACAAGCTCTGCAAACGCCATTTCCCATTTCCTCATCATGCTCCTCTGACTACATGCCAGAGTCTTCGGGGGAGTTCAGGGTCAGGAAGGGTCTGCAGAGCCATGTTTACAGCTTCTCTTGACCTTGTGCAGCTTCCAAGCACAGACATTTTTGTGCCGCAAACTGCCACTTTCCCATGACCTGACAGAGTGCTCTCCACAGCAAATTGTTTACTTTCAAAACATGTCTGTTTCTCTAAGCATGCTCGTGCAAATCCCCTCGGAGGCTGACAGGCTTCCAGAAAGAAGCACGCTGCAGGGCCCAGCTGCTTTCCAACTGGACCGTGCCAGTCTGGCAGAGACCAAGGCCACCACAGCCCAGCTACTGGAAACCCTTGGGAAGGTGTCTGAACAGGTCCCAGAGTGACCACGCTGGGTGTGGCCAATGCAGGGCGATTTCCTGGCCCCATCTCCTGCCCTGGTGTGGATGATCCAGCCTCCGGCTGAGACCACAATGAGCAAGAGGCTTGTAGTAGAGCCAGAGCGGCCGTGCCCTGTGGGCCTGCAGACTGGGGAGGCTCCTGCATGGTCAAGTCTAGGGGAGGGACTGTCCCAGTTTCCAAGCACTGCACCCCAGGTGACAGCTCATCCATGGAGGCTGCCCAGAAAGGCTTTAGGGAGCACATCCCAAGGACCTCAGCAGATCACAGTCTCTGAACCCACATGCCCTCACCTGTCAAATGAGGACAGCAATGAAGGGAAGTTCCCTGCAGCGCTGCCATGAGTATTAACTCAATAATGAAAAACACTGCATGGCGCATGGCAAGTGGCCAGTGTCTCTTAAATGTTAGGAATGTCACCATTAAGATCAGATACATGAGGGTCAAGCAGGTTCCACCCACCTGTACCAACTGCTGAATTAACATGGTTAATTATTACTTGATGTCCATTAAGAGTCTTCCCATAAGCTGGAATCGGGCAGCAACACCCCCAAGCTCTGTGAGGTAGATGCTCCAAGAGACAACATTCTCCAAGCCTCTGGAGACACCCACACTCCTGATTGGCCTCTGGCTTTGAGCTAATCTCATATTACAGGCAAATGTGCAAAGTGTATCTGCAAAAACTTGGAGCAGAGGCAGCTTCCTGGATCAACTATTCCACAGCGATCAGTTCTTGCACAGTGATCAGTACCTCCAGTGGATTAGCACCTCCACTGGGATCAGCACCTCCACAGGGATCAGCACTTCCTCCGGATCAGCACTTCTGCTGGATCAGCACTTCCTTTGGGATTAGCACTCTGCCGGATCAGCACTTCCTCTGGGATTAGCACCTTCTCTGGGGTCAGCATTACTACCTTGATGGCAATACCAGCTGACTTTTGATAAATGGTAAGTATTAAGAAGTTACCAGACTAGCAACTCTTCCATGATGTTTCATATACTCCCTTCACCAACAACTCTCTAAGAAAGGTCCTGTTTTAGCCCCTTTTTCTAGATGAGAAAACAAGGGCTCAGATAAATCCTGTGACATCCCACAGATACAGTCTGGGTTGGTGTAAAGCCCAGAACCATGCAAGGCGGGGTGCTGACAATCAGAGTTATCTAACTAATCCTTGCAACTTAAAAGAGCCCTTATCCAAGGGCCCTGTCTCCTAGTCATAGCCAAGGATGAGTCAAACCTCCCAGGGGCCACCAGGGCCTGCTCAGCTTCCTTGGTCTCCTCCCCAGGAATGTCACCATCAGTATCTCAGACCAATGCTGTGGACTGGGTCTCCTTCCACTTCCCCAAACCCAGTCCCTCCTCCAAGAAGGCAAACCACAGCCTTCCACACCCGAGACAGTCTCACAGTCAAGGTTTTTGCTTCTAAAATTGTGTTTGTCTCATTAATCATTTCAGGATTAAACAGCATGCAAATGCAGCTTCATCCATCAGAGTTATTTAGGAACTAGAACAGGAGAGGTCTAGGAGCTGTCCCCAAGTTTGTTGTAAGCACCTCCAATGCACACACACACACACACACACACACACACACACACACACACACACACACACACACACAC